>CABHPQ010173075.1:0-30699 GCA_902168405.1 Peromyscus aztecus | reverse complement strand
TTTACTTCATTGTGCTGCCAACACTTCATTTCCCTGGACTCATTCTCTGGGCATATCCTCAGCTGTTTCTCATTTGTCAGTCTTTTCCCAGAGCAGCTTAGGAGATCTTAGAGAGAGATGCTGAATCAATAGTTGAGCTTTATGTGGGTCCTGGAGAAGCCTGACTACACAGCAGTGAGCTGCAATGGTCTGAAGCTGCTGTGGAAACAGTCTTGTCCAAGTGGGTTCGCTCTGGACTGAAAAATAGCAACTGAGCTGCAAAACCAGCTTAGCTATGTTTTTTCTAGATCTCAGACAGGCACTTGGCATCTGGCTTTCAGAATTTTGAGGGAAAAACCCACTACTGATAGAGACCTGGCATTGCCTGTTCAGTCACCACAGGAGAGTAAGATCTGTCTAGTGACCATAAGCAAACCTTTGATTTCAGGTCTCTGCTGTGTCTTAAAGCTTGGGCTGATGGGCTGCTCTCTGAAGGTACCTCTAGTTCTGTGCTATTTAGAAAGCTAGCATGGTCCTCTCGAACATTGTAATAGCAGGCTATTCATTCATTTAGTCATCTAATTATTTAGTCAAATTATTGCATCCTTACTGATACTGACACTGACAGCATTCAAAAGAAACCTGAGACAAACTGTCTTTTGGTCTTGGGCCCCACGCCATCTTTAATCCTCTTGTACAGAAAGCACCACGGCTCACAATTTAAAATACTGTGGGTATAATAAAACTCAAAGGAGACCCCAAGAAAACTCCCTTCTGCCCTTCTCAGAACTAAGCACTGCTTGGAGCCCATAAGCAAACACACACTTCATCTGAAAGGATCATGGGCCCTTGACCTTGTACTTGGAAAGCATGACATACATGTTCCAGTGTGAGCCGTCTGGGAGTTGTTGAGACAGTGAGGAGACTGGACAGCAGTAAGACGGACATGAAGGAAGAGTAAGAATGGGAAGCTGAGAATCGCGTGTGGGGAGGAGAAACTGTGCTGAGGCATCGATCTAGCACAGGCACACTCACATAATGGAAGGACTGTATGTGGGTAAATTTCAATGTATTCTAGATGATTCCGGAAGATAAAATTGTTGAAATTACTGCCAGCGACTTGAAGCTAAAGGAAAATCGATTTTTTTTTGGTAGTTATAAAGAAGAAAATTTCACATCCTAAATATACAACTGAACAGGCTGCTCAGGAAGCAATGGCTTCTCTGTCACTGAACATGCTAGAATAGTTGTGGTTAACACTGGACAGCCTGGGGGTAAAATGAGTAAGCGTAAGAATGACAAACTGACAACTCATGCTAGTAGAATCCCTCTTCCCTCTCTTCAACTGGACTCCTGGAGCTCGGCCTGGTGCTTGGCTGTGGATCTCTGCATCTGCTTCCAACAGTTACTGGATGAAGTCTCTAATGACGGTTAGGGTATTCACCAATCTGATCACCAGGGTAGGCCAGCTCAGGCCCCCTCTCCACTATTGCTAGTAGTCTAAGCTGGGTTCATCCTTGTGGATTCCTGGGAATTTCCCTAGCACCAGGTTTCTCCCTACCCCAATGGTGTCTCCCTCTATCAAGATATCTCTTTTATTGCTCTCCCACTTCATCCCTGTTCCAGCTCGATCATCTCATTCCCTTATGGGCATCAAGATCTTGATGGGAAAACCTTTAGAGACAACTGAACCAAGCTAGTGGGAACTCATGAACCTTAGACCAATAGCTGTGGAGGCTGCATGGGACTGAACTAGGATCCTCTGCCTAATCAAGACAGTTGTGTAACTTGGTCTGTTTAAGGGGCCCTGGCAGTGGGATCAGGATCTATCCCTGGGGCATGAACTGGCTTTTTGGAGCCCATTACCTGTGGTATGACACCTTGCATAGCCTTGACACAGGGGGAGGGGCTTGGACCTGCCTCAAATGAATGTGCCAGGCTTTACTGACTCCCCATGGGAGGCCTTACCTTTTTGGAGGAGGGGATGAGGGGAGGGTTGGGGGGAAGGCTGTGGGGGAGCAGGAGGAGGATTGAGAGGGGGATCTGTGGTTGGTATGTAAAATGAATAAAAAATTTCTTTAAAAAATGGCAAACTGAGTTGGTGCGTCGCAGCCCAAATCCCCATGTAAGCTTTTATTATGCACATGGGAAGAGTAGCTATAAAATTCCTTTTATTCTGAGGATCTGGGATTTTATAGATCTTTACTCCTAATAGAAATTATGACCAATGGCATGACCTAAAGTGTGAGAAATGATTTCTGTGACAACAGGTCTTTCTCAACTGCTCACTCTTAAAATCTATAAAATGGAAAATAATGCTTATTTCACAGAATGTGCTATTCAAGATTAAAAGAGAAAAGCTGAGAGAAGGGGCCTGATGCCATGAGACTAAAGATTTAGTTCATGTACTTAACACAGAGACTGGTAAGTGTTCATTCAAAATCTTGAGAAGTAGGGATTGTTGCTTTCATGGAAAAGTGATGTAGTCTCTATGAAATCTGCATTACATGCTAATGCACAGTTGCAGCATGAAGCTGATTTAGTGAAGAGTTTACATTAATTGGTTTTGGGCCGTCTGAACACTTCCAGACAACATGTATCCATAACATAGCATCCAAATGATAGCTTTCAAGGCTTACGCTTATAAGAGCAGACAGGATAAACAGAAAGTAAGGATGAGTTTCTGTGGTGGCTCATTTTCACTGTCAGCTTACAAGAATATGAATCACCCATGAGACACACTGCTAAGGGCTTTCCTGAAGAAGATGGGTGATGGGGGGAAGACTCATCTAACTGTTGATGCTTCCAGCGTGTGGACTTGAGTGCCTGAGGGAAAGAAAAAGGACAAATGGAGGAAGCTAGCTGAGTGTCAGAATCCCTGCTCTCTGCTTTCTGGCTGCGCTGGTAGAGGAAACTCCAGCTTCCTTCTCCTGTGAACTCCTTCATACTTTCCCTGCCTCAGATGACTACACCTTGTCCAACAATAAACAGAATGGATCCTTCTCTGAAGTTACTCATCTTACATGTTTGCTCACAGTGATGATACAGCAACTAGCATGATTCTCATAGAAATGTTCAGTTTCCTTAGTATAGACTGAAGAATTAAACTGCTAAATACCTTAATACCTTTGTTGACTGATTCAAAATGCCTCTCTCTCTCTCTCTCTCTCTCTCTCTCTCACACACACACACACACACACACACACACATACACATCAGTGCACACACACACACATACATGCAAGCACATATACAGACAGTATTCACTGTAGCAGATAGGAACCCTTTGTCTAACCCCTATACCAATGGACTAGCTCTCCAACCTTCACAGTGTTGTGATATTTAAAGAGCTTTTATGATTCACTCCCTAGAGAGAGGAGTCTTCAGACAGGGACTGTATCACCACATGCTGAGCACTTAGTGAACCTCTGGTATTTGCCACACTATAAATACTTGGGAAAAAATGGCCGGCCAGTTGTTCAACTGAAACTCCTTAAAGGAACAGCTCTAACACACTTCTTACAATCCCTGTATACCTGCTGTGCTTAATAACCTCACTTATCTGCCCCTTCCATGCTCTTCCTAAATTTTTATTATCTTTACACATCTGTATACTTTTTTTCAGGCACACCAGCCACTTATTCATCTCTTTTGATTTAATTTCTCCCTCTGTGTGTGGGCATCTCGGCTGAGGAGCCTCATGTTCATAAATAACTATTAGATGGTTTTACTATTTAAATACCTTCGACATTTTAATTGAAACTGTTTCTAAAGCCTGCTTCATAAGCTGCATAACTGGCTCACAGTCAAATGAGGCTGAGATGTATCCATCAATAACGGCTCACATTGCATTAAAATATAGATTAAAACACATCAAAGTAGAAACAACTTCCTTTACACTTAATAAAATTTAATGCACATTCAAAAATACAAAGTATTTTCAAAGGCAGACACCTTTAGAAAGTTCTTTTATGCTAAGAAAATGCCCTCAGGAAGCTTGCCATTGGGACACTGGATTGGTTTATATCTTTGTCTCTCAGGAGGTCTGTTATTGGAATGCAAGGTCAGTCGTTGACTTTTCTCATCAAGAAGCACTCTGCTGGGATGTAGGACCACTCTGTGAATTTGCTCTCTTCATTTCATGAATTTACTAACAGCTTTATTTCTGTGTTTTCTAAGGGGCACTAGCATTTACAGAAAGGGAGGAAAAGGCTCAGACATACAGGGGCTGAAAGAGACCATGGATCTTGAATACATCACACCTTAATTGTGAGGTCACGGTAATGAGAAAAGCAGAAAGGCAGATGTGGGGTGGGAAAAGAAAGAGATGCTTGTGCACTCTTCAGCCTGGTCATTCTCTCACCTCATTGTCAAGTGGAACTGTTGCAGGCCTCCTTTAACATGAATCTCGATAAGCTGACATACTGAATCCCTATTAGCTGAGGCTGCCTGCTATAGTTATGATTTAAGAGAGAAACTGGCTGTTCTTCACATCACACAGCAGTGAAACATTTGTTAAAGCCAGCACTCTCTTAGCCCAGCCACACTCCAGTCAGGCTATCAATTAAGCCCCTGCTTAACTCACAGTTGCCCAGCATAGATTCCTTGCCTGTAGACAAGTGTTGGACAGGCAGTGTCCCTGGACTGGCCTGGAGCTCAGATCCAGTCATGACCACACTGTGGATAAAGCAAAGAGATAAATGCAGGCTTCTCAAGCTACTCGGTGAATGTTCCAGAAAGATAATGGAAACTTTCAATTTCTCGTGTCTCTATATTATTTTCCCTTAATGCTAGGCTCTTTGAGAGGCTTTGTGGAAACAGCAGCTTCTTCAATTTCTCCTGAAGCTAATGTGGAACGCAACCACAGTGTTTTAGAAGACTCTGAGGCTATGGTAGATGTCAGCAGCCAATCATGCACAGCTATATTAGTCCAACAAAAGGAGAAAGAGAAGAAAAGAAAGTTGAAAGAATTCTTGATGAGCTTCCTATTTACCCTCTCATTTATAGTGAAAGTTTACAGCATGGGATTCCTATATATTTCCATGAATGAACAATGTATGAGGCTTATTGATTCCTCTTTATTGCCCCTCGTTTATTTTTTTCTGTTGTTTTGTTTCTTAAGATGTTGGCATCTACACATATATACTCTTTTGATAATGTGAATACACTCACACATGAAAATATGTGTACATGTGTTACCATGTGTTTCTCAGTCAGTTACTCCCCAACATATTTCTAAGAGTTGAGTTTATATCATCATATGATCTGCTTCAGAGGCTGCAGCCCAGGTCTGAGATGAAAACACTCAGTCAACATTCATTCCTCATCTGCAAATGATGCCACTGTTGAGTCACAGGTGCTGTTGAAAACACTAGCACAGAGGGAAGGGATCTGAGCTCTTTTTAATGTCTATATTTTTTCAGTTTGACTCTATACAGTGTGAAAGATCTAGTTCTTATGGAGTGGTAGTGCCAGTTTGCTTGGATTGCTCTCATAAAATATCACAGACTAGATTGCTTAAAAAAACAGCAGTGTTCTTCACTATTGCGATGAGGAAGTTCAAGAACAAGGAGCTGGAAACTGCAGAACCACTCCCCACAACACACACATACACCACCCCTGCTAAGTCCTCAAAAGACCTCTGTGTGAACCACAGGAATGTCTTATGTCTCCCAAGACTCCATTGTAATGGCACCCTTTAACACAACCACCCTGTAAGACTTTTGTGTCCAAATGCTGTTCATTCTGAAGTACAGGAGAGTTAAGACCCAACAAAGGAATTTCCAAGTAATACCGTGTTGCTCCTGACAGAAGGCCTCCCAAGGGCAATCAGTAAAAGAGCATCGGGAGTCAATAACCCTAGCACTTCAGAAGCAGAAGCAGAAGAATCATAATCTTGAAGCCAATCTGGGGAACTTAGGAAACAGGTAATTAATAGTAACATTAGTAATAGTAATAGCAATAGTAACAAACCAATAGTAATGGTATAGTAATTAGCCTAGTAATATCCTGCCTTGAACAAAATTAAACAGAAAGGAAAGAGAGAGAGAGAGAGAGAGAGAGAGAGAGAGAGAGAGAGAGAGAGAGAGAGAGAGAGAGAGAAGCCAAGAACTGGGGAGATGACACACGGTAAAATGCCAGCATGAGGACTGTAGTTCAAATCCCCAGCACCCATAATGTTCCACAAGTAGGTGAGTGTGGCAGCTCCAATGCAATGACATTTCTCAAGAGGAAGAGACAGGGAATCCCCAAAGCATGTTCACTAGCTAGCTTAGAATAACTAGGTAGCTCTGGGTTCAAATGGGGAACCCTGCCTCAATACATGTAAGGTTGGAAAGAGAAAGAAAACAAATGGCAAACTCTGGCCTCTACTCACGGTATCCACATGTGTGTGCATATGTATCTACACACAAGCAATTATGAATACACGTATGTACTGTGGAGTACTTCTCTTGTTCACTACGAAGATTTGTCACTGGAACTGGTTTAATAAAATGCCGATTGGGCAATTGCCAGGCAGGAAGTAAAGGCAGGGTGAGCAGACTAGGAGAATTCTGGAAAAAGGAAGGGCAGAGTAGGAGTCGCCAGCCAGATGCAGGGGAAACAAGATAAGAAGGTCAGATTGAGAGAAGGCACCAAGCCACTTGCCTAAACATAGATAAGAGTTATGGGTTAACTTAAGATATCAGTAAGCCTGAGCTACTGGCCAATCTTCTGTAAGTAATATTAAGCCTTTGAGTCAATTATTTGGGAAGCAGCTGCCAGGTATTTAGGAACAGGCAGGTGGGAGAGAAATGTTCCACCTACAATGTACACACTGAACACAAATATGTATGCAAAAAATCCTTGGAAATTGTCTTTACAAATGCCACCCTGAAGATGCAATTCCACTCTAGAAGTCTGGCTCATAGTTCCGCACTGAGATGAAGATCAGCGTATTCAAGTCAAGTACTCTGTTGCTGCCCTGTTTAGAATCATAGTCATTGGCTTTTGGCTCATAAACAAAAACAAAACTCACATTTAAAGAATAAATCAGTTTATATTTGGCAAGTATGATATGCCAGGTGACAACATTTTTAGTGCAGATTTTAGAAAGTGTCCATATTACTGTAACAGCAAGAGAAGAGTGGCTGTCCTGGAACAAGCTGGAGCCATTCACATCTTCATCTGCAGTTACCTATTTGCTTTCTCAGTCCAAACTCACTGCTGGTAAAAGTTTTCAAAAATCTTCCTTCTTCTTAGATAGTCAAGGTTACATAGGTACGATTCTTAATATCACTGAAGACCTGGACACCCTCGTGACTATGCCCTCAATCTTAATAATGTCAATTATTATTAAAACGAAAAACAAGTAAAGACATGGTTGCTAAGTTACAGGAATATTCCCAAGAGCTTTGTATTTATTACCCTGATTAATTCCTACACTGTCTGAGGAAAACACACTCTCATTATTTCCATTTAGAGGCAGAGAAAGAGACTGACTCTGGTGGGTGGTGTAGGCCATATTCCTCTAATGTGGGATGCTGAGGCAGGAAAATTGTAGATCAAGGCCAATCTGGGCTACATAGAAAGACCTTATCCTGAAGGGAAAAAAGATAAATTTTTTTTTTTTTTTAAAAAAAGCTCTCACATTCTGTTAATGAACAAGTTTTGAAATGCTAATTTTCTCCTTGGTTCAAATCTGTCTCTTCTCGGTAATCCAGTAGGTCAGTCCTTATCCTTCTTGAGTTGGGAACCCTGGTATCCCCAACAATATGTTCTAGCTGTTTTTACTCAAAATCTCTGACTCTGTGAACTCAGTGCAACCCAAACTCCAGGCTAGTCATCTAGTTAGTATCATATTTTTATGTTCTGTTTTCACACACATAGATGTCTAAATAATGTGAATGAGTGTGTGTGTGTGTGTGTGTGTGTGTGTTTTAGTGATATAACAGAAACTGAGAAATGAGTATAACTATATAAAAATTTATCAGATTGGCTTACACATTATGGTCCACTTTGTTATCTTATACTGGAGAGGATAAGAAGCCAATATTTGCTTAGTCCAGGAGGCTGGATGTCTCTGAAGTCCCAATCTGACACTAAAGGCCAGACAAAAAGCAAACCTTTCCTCTTGCATCCCACATTTAAGCTGGACAGTCCTGCTTAAAAGAATCTGATCAAGAAAACCCCTCACAGGCATACTCAGCAGCTTTTGATTAGTAGGTTCCAGATGCAGTCAAGTGTTTGCTGCTGTTCAGGTCTGTTTGTAACCTTTGGAAAATAACCTTCTTATTTTTACAGACAACAATAAAACCAAAAGCTACATGGAACATTTTACTACTTGTTCCAACTTCATGCATTTATCTGCTATACACATAATATTTTCCTTCACATTAAATGTTTTGTGTTAAGTATCTTTGCAGATTTAATAAAAGGAAAAGTTAATCTAAAAATCATTTTGCTTAATAAATCCTAGGACCCTTATCTATGCTTTCTACTGCACATGCATCCAACAGGAAGGCCATATCTTCCTGACAGTTGGTATGTACAGAAAGTATCTCGCTGTCTTGCTTTGCCTACTATTTTCCTTCCCCCTTTCTTTCTCTTCCTCCCTTCACAATTGCCTAATGAGTATATGTAATGTGCCCAGTAGCATTCCAGAAAATTACAGAAGTAAAATAAAGCCCCTGATTACATAAATCTTTCTTCCCACCATAGAAACATAGTTAGCATACATAATACACCATCCAGGATGCTACAAGTAAGAAAATATGGTAAAGAGATGCAGTGTTCAGTAAGTTCAGGGAGTGCTTCCCTGGCCTCTGAAGCTCTTCTCTGTGCTCTCCCGATGGGGAGTGAATTGGGGGAAATGGAGTGTAAGGTCTTTCTTCTCAGTCCTCTCTATGAGGTCACTGGGTAGGGAGAGGGTCTTAGCACTGTGTACTTGGCAGTCCTTCAGAATTCTGATTCCTCTTACCCTTGCTGTAAGGAGGGTAAAATAATTTTTATATGGAGTGGTCTGGGATGGCATCTCCAGGGTACTGACTTTTTTCTTTCATTTGAGACAAGGCATACTAGCAGAAAATAAGATAATTATAGAATTTTGGTAATACATATCTCTTATTACTATATGACATTTTTAAAGAAGGATTTACAAGTTTAAACCATTTTTTTTTTTCCTATGGCATGGCTTGGTTGCCGCCATCAGAGGAACAAGCCGAGAAACAAGACCAGGGAAGATAATCAAGGAAGTAGGTCTTGGGATGGAAGGCGAGCTACAATGGGTTGGGAGTGCAGGAAAAGGAAGGGATCCCAAACACCATTGGTAGGCCCTCTGAGACCCAGGGCAAACTCTGCAATTCTTCAAGTCATAGAGACCAGAGAGTCACTTATCACATGGTCTACATGATGTGCTTGGATAGCTACCCCTTTGTTACTAAAACATAAAGCTGTTTTCTTATTTTCCATTTTCTAAGAAATGTTAATTCAAACTATAAAAAATAATTTAAGCACTTGGGAATTAAATGTATTCTCCTTTTAATTCCTTTTGCATTAGTTTCTCTTTTTACTTAATTTTTTATGGCTGAAAGAATTTAATTAATTCAACATGGTTGCTTTAGAGAGACATTTCCCAGGTCCTGCTAGACACACTGTAGACATTTATTCAAAATAAGCCTAGGGAATAAGACACTCCAGTAAATAATTTATTATATTTGATGTAAATTCATTTAGATTGTTTTACTTTTCTAAAAACTGAATATTAATGTTTCTCACCAGTGTGAAATATTTGTAGCAACTGATATCTCTGGAGTAGCTTTATCACTCCACAGTTCTGTTTAGACCAACATAAATCAGAGCTCAGTCTCACGATACAACCTGGAAAGTGTACTCAGTTAGCGGGATTTTTAAGCTTTGAGGACCTTACCCAGAGCAAAGTAAATTGAACTTTCTGGGGTGAAAGGAAAAATGTATTTTTCATATTACTGTTATCAGAAGGCTGCCTTTTGGGGAGTCCCTACCTTCAAAATGAGGCCTCATTCATTTGGTTCTTCATCTGTGGCTTATTTGAAATTTTAAAATATATGTTTTACTGAATTTTGATATGGCAAGAACTTTTTATTTTCCTTAAATAACTACTTTGAAAGAATGAGCTTGCAATTTTCAAACCAATACTTATTATTTCAGAGCATGACTCACAGATTGAAGGCTTGCCACTCACTTATGTTTGGCTAGCAAGAATGTTACCTCCTGAAATGTTTATGCACACTCAGTTAGCTGTGGGCTCTTCTGAGAACTGACTGAAAATTAAATGATTTATGCCTTCTTTTAAAGCTCAGATTCCTATAAATTAAAGCAAAAATAGAAATTATATTTTTAGAGCAAACTAGAATTTAAGAAATATACATCAACAAAACCATGCTTTGCCACATTTCACAATAAATAAAATATTGCTAGAAAATGTGCCTGTGTCTATCTAGGCAGTTTATACTTAATTTTAGAGATTTTTTTTAATAAGTAAATAGTCACAAAAATGTAAATCTGGTTAGCTCATACTTTACAGGTGGAAGAAGCCTTAAAAATTACTTGTATAAATTCTTTTATTGACAAGAATGCACAGAACATGAATAGAGAAGTGAGTTAGCCAAGGATGGCTTCATAATGTCTGAATTATGTAAGAAACACCCAGCAGTTTTTCTCTGCCCTTCTTGCAGTGATCTTTTGAAACTTCAGAGGCATGAACAGCAGCTGGCTATTGGTAGAAACATTAGAGATCAGCAGTGGTCAGTGTTACAGACTGACTGTTATACATGGCATCACAAACCTTGACTGCACTCCACAGTTGCAGTCATTTTCCTGGATTGAGTCTACCTATTCTGAGATATTAACAAATAAATGAGTGTACAATTTGCCATCCAGAGCCATTTCATACACAGCTGGTTGGCATGGTATTATGTAGGTCTTTCCTCAGAATGAAAACATTCCCACCCTAGGGAGGATAGATACTCATAAGACTCAGGAGACAAAACAAAACCTACATGGTTCAAGAGGATCCTAAAGCAAACTAACAAGATCCACAAGACACCCAGGGATATAGAAGCAGTAACAATTACTGGAGGTAGTTGCCTGCAAGTTGGACATAGAACTCAAAGGATGCAATTTTTGTGTTCTCACTCATGCTGGCACCATCTTAACAATAATTAACTGCCTGAGTCACCTATGTTCCTGTAAGTAAGTTCAATAACTCATCGGTCCACCAAGGGAAACTTTTATAGAATGATTTATTTGGTTACCTGAGATGCACAGATATTTACTCATATCCTTTTTGGAAAATCCCCACAACACATGATTACAGCACAAGATTATCCTTTCATAGGAACATGTGAGAGTTGAATCCCCAGCTCATCACCATCCATAGCAATCAACACTTCTTGTCCTCTGGTATAGAGAGAGAGCAACACACCCAGTGCAAATAGCACCACACTCTGATCTCACAAAGGAACCACCTGCTCACTAAATTATGCACCTTCCCAGAGAAGATGCACTATTCATGGTATAACTTACATTTAGGAGTTCTGGGTACAATTCCACATAGAATGACTTTTAGAAATCTGCTTTGGAATGGGTGCCTTATCTCAGTGACCTTCATTGCTAACTGATGTTTTTAGTTCCAGGGCCAGGAGGAAACACACCCAGTCTTATGTCTTCTGATAATGCTGCATAATCTCTAAAAGAGATTAGGCTGTTGGCAGGAAGCACAAGGCCCTCTGTGGCCAATGTGAGCAATTCCCCTTCAATTTACAACCAGGAGCCATTTTTCATATCCCAGCAATGATCATTCTGCAGGGTGAGTACACTGCAGCATTTTCCTGAGGAAGGCACTTTTCCAGATCTGTGTCCTTGGGTGTGTGTGAATGCTTCAATTGTGTTTTGACATTTTCATGTCTTCATTAGTGAGTCTCAGCAAATCTCTCCTCAAAACCATAGCCTGACTCCAGCACCACTGTCACAGAGACATTTGACAACTTCGGGGCTAGGGCACCCTAAACAGTAAAATAAGGTGATAGCTTTCTTTGTCTCAACTATGAGGACATTCATCAGTCTTATATCTACTCCCATCATGTTGAGAATTCAAGTTGGTCTAATTTAATTCAATCCATTGAATCACAGGATGTTGACCCTAGAGTAATAAGTGTTTTGAAGTGCCAAGCAGGACTATGTGCTCTTTTTGTTGGCCATTTCAAAGCTGCTCTTTCTCACGTCTCCTGTTTCCCTCGGCTGATGTGATGGTTCATCTTTATTGTCAACTGAATTTTGAATCACCCAGGAAACACACTTCCAGAGGTGACTTTGAAGGTGTATCCAGAGTGGTTTAACAAACAGAAGGTCTGCTCTGAAAGTAGGTGGCACCATCCCCTAGGCTGGGGCTTTTGACTAAATGAAAAAGGGAGAAGGAGTCAAGGAGGTGAGCATCAGCACCAGTCTCTTTGCTTTCAACCACAGGTGCACTGTATGCAGCTGCCCCATTCTCCTGACACTGTACTTCCTCACCACGCTGGACCATGCCCCCTCCAACTGTGAGTCCTTCCTACTTTAAGTTTCATTGCCAGATACTTTGCCATAGTAACTGATACATCTGAAAACAACATCTGACTTCTAGCATCCATCACAGGACAACCATTGAATAGCACAATAACTGCTTAACAAAACAAAACACCCAAAACAAAACAAAAACAATCAAACAAAAAACCAGAAACAAATAACTTGGTTGAACAGGCTTTTTGGGGTCCACTACCTATGATAGGACACCTAATGCAGCCTTGAGGAGGGGGAAGGGCTTGGACTTGCCTCTACTGGATATGCCTCCACATGGGAGGCCTTGCCTTCTTATGAGGGGGATGGGGGGGTGGATTGGGAGAGGGAGGCTAAGGGGGTGGGAGGAGGGAAGAGGGGGATCTTTGATTGGTGTGTAAAATGAATGAAAAAAATTTCTTGATAAAAAAAAGAAAGAAGAACCACAGAATAAAACTAAAAATTGTTGGCCTCATGAAAAATTGACCCAGAAGAGAGGGTCTAGGGAAATAGTTCAGTCTGTAAAGCACTTGCCACCCAAACCTGAGAAACTGAGTTCCATAACTTGAACCCACACTAAAAGCATGGCATTTTGGGTGTAGCTTATGAGCACAGCATAGAACAAGCAGAGAGAGGAGGGCCTGGGGCCTGCTGGTCAGCCAGCCTGGCAAGTCAGTGAGCTCTGGGTTGAGTAAGAGACCCTGCCTCACAAAATACTGTGGCAAGCAACTGAAGAGGATATCTGTTATCAACCTCTGGCCTCCACATGTGCATGGGCACACACACACACACACACACACACACGCACACACACACACACACACGAGCAAATGCATAGATCACATGTATATATCAAAACCCAACAGAACAAAACAAAATATCAGAAAGAATTTTAACTACATGTTCGTGAGTCCTAACCTCCTTAACTCTAGTCCTGAGACATCTCTGTTCCTGAATCCACACCTCAGAGCCCTGGGCTGGCTGATGGGAGTGCCTGTCACAATCCTAGAGACACAAAAGTCTACCCTGTCCTTTACCATTCTTCTCTTTCTACAACCTAGTAAGCCTCAGGAATGACTATTAATCCCCAATTTCCATCCTGCTGTTTTCTCTTTCCTGAGCATCTCAAGCCTCCCAAACCTTTATAATCCAGACTTTCTTTACTGAACCAACAAGGAAAAATCAGTATGTAAATAATTATGTTCAGAAATAATGAGATGGGAAAGGAGAGAGCTGTGGGATATAATTAACTGCATGTAGTTTTTACAGGACCCTTTGGATCAACTTTGTTACCAATCACAATATCTATCGATAGTAACCCATCACCCAACACTCCCTCTTGCCCCCTCCCACAAAATACATGGGTTTTAGTGGCATCTGTGAGGAGACAATTTCACAGTTTTCTTTGGTAATCCTTCCTCCACTCATATAACCAGAGAGGGGAGGGTCTTTTTAACAAGTGTGAGGTCAGCTTATTAAGGGCAGACTCATCTTTCCATGTTCCATGGGAACTTAAAATTTTGCTTTTAATATATTTTCATTTTTTTGTGGGGATTTAGAGGCTCGTGAACAGAACAGAATAATTACTGACCCTCTTCCTGGAGTTCTGAATAATCGGGAAGTGAATGATCAGTTTAAATACCCATTTATTCTCAGGAACAGCTGAGGAAGAACATATAGTTCAGTATGGGAGCTCACCAGGCTGCACAACACTAGTTCTTGGAGTCTTTTTCTCCTCTCCCTGTTAGGTACCAGCCCTATGCAGGGAAGAACTGCAGAACCAACCAGTGGATGGTGAGGAAGCCTTGCTCTCCATGGTCAGTATGGCCATTGTCCCCAAGAGGAGCTGTGAGCTGAAAATCCTCTTCTCAACCAGTCAGCTTAGGTGCTGTCTCCAGGGAGTTGACTGAAAAGGAGGTTAATGCAACCCAAAGAATGTAGGAGAAACCCTGCCTAATATAAACCAGAGTTTGGGGAAAAGCAATCTTACCAACTTAAATTAAATTTTTTCTAACTTAAAATTTTTCATATAGAGTTACAGACCCAAAATATTTTGGGTCTACTTAACCATCCCAAGAGCTCCCCATGCTGTTTCTGAGAGAGGTCCAGTCTTGTGTAATGGTTTTGTTTCTCCTGAAATCCTGTTTACTTCTGAGCATTCCTGGCTAATTATGCCACTTGGTCAACCAAACCCAGCTGGCCAAACTTCCCACAGAAGTCTCTGTAGGAATTTCTGAGAGATGAGAGGATTCATGGTGGTAGCCTAAAAGTTGATCCAGGGTTCTGACTTAGAACTGCCACTCTGCTCAGAGTGTGGAATGTATCCCCAGGTCAGAGGCCCAGGTCAGATCCTTGTCCTGGGTGAGAGCCATGCCCTAGATCAAATCTATGCCCCATGTCAGAGAAGTACCCTGACTAAGTGCCATGCCCTAAGTAATAGCTGTACCCAGAGTCAGAGTCCTTCCTAGGTGAGAGCCCTGCCCTGCATCAGAGCACAGCCCCAAGTCAGAACCCAGATCCATGTCCTGTGTTAGATCCCTGCCCTGGGTCAGAACTCTGCCCAGGGAAAGATACTTGTCTTTAGTTAGAACACTGCCCTTGGTCAGATCTGTGTCTTCAGTTAGAGCTCTGCCCTAGGCCAGAATTCTGCCCCAAGTCAATGCCCTGTTAATATCTTTATTGAGACTGTAATGCCAATTTCATTCACTCCTCAGACAAATAAAGCCTATATGTACCACCTCATTTAGAACTCACACCCACACTATCTCCACAGTGCCCTGAACAGAATGATGGCTAAATTCTTAGGACTAAGATAGAATGAAAATAGTCAGCTCAACATATAGTGGCACCCATAATAATCTTGTGTTGATAGCCATATCCATGGGTATATTACACTGTATTTCTTTTTTTTTTTTTTCAGAAAGGGACATGACTTCATAGTATCAATTCACTCTGATTGGTTCTTCCATAAATGGCCACAGTACATCCAGAAAGAAATACAGATTCAGAATGGTGAGCTTGGAAATGGGATTCAGCTCTCTGTTCTTTTATTTTGTTTTCTTTGGGAGTTTCATTCCTTCACATTTCATGTTTTAGAAAAACAAAAAATAATTAGCTGTGTGTTCATGGAAAACTAACAGGATCAGATACTCAAATAAATTTCTAAGGTCATTGGTATACAATGGCATAAAATTTAGTTGACTTAAATTAATTCATACTGTGGTGATCTACCACACAACACCAAAGATAACCTTCAGGTATAAGATTCTGGTTTTTTACGAGACAAACTGCTGACAAAGACTACCTTCCAATCACAGCTTTTCTCTGGTATTTGAATTACAACTCATCCTTTGTTGACTCTTTAATCATAATCCTCCTCTTGTAGAGCCCACCTTAAGTGGTTATTCTTGCAGAAATATAAGGACTAGATGTCAGGCTAGGTTGGGTTTTTTTTTAAGGTAGCAAACGGAATATGATTGGTTGTTTCACAGACCTACAACGGACAGGAGCTGATTCCACACCACTAAAAGCAGGAAGGTTGTAATGTAAATCTGCGTGTCAGCTTCTGGTGTGGGAATGATGCCAAGATTTTCTGAGCCTTAGCTTTCTCACTTCGAAAGGAAGATTTACAATTATCTAATACAATTCACAAAATTAGTCAGATAGTGGTTGACTTGTTGTCAGCGCTTATTAAATGTTAGCGTTGGTAAAAGACAACGTTGGATGACGGTGATGATGGGCTCATCGCATGGACCTTACCATTCTGTAGGAAAAACAAACACAACCCTGAAGCACTGCAGGAGGGGACTCAAAGGAGAGCCACAGTGTGGGGGGGAGGTCCGAGGGGTCGTCTGCTGGAAATGGCAGAAGATGGAACTGGCCATAAGGTCTTCACCAAAAATGTGGCACATCTCCACCTCAAAACATTTGCTTGAGTCTACAATCACATTAAGCCTTCTCCCTGCTTAAAGATTTCAGTCCTACCTGCAACTCTTCAATAGTGAGAAATAACTTTTCCATCAATGAGAAGCCTCAGATCTGGACTTTCCTATGAGGAGATACCAATATAGAAGTATATAAAAAGTAATTTCTCCACTAAAGTGTATGTTCCTATTATACCTCTTCAAAATGATTTTTCATACATAGTCTAATAAATGATGTTAATCAAGTTGAAATCTGGATATATTTTAAAATTGTTTTTTAAAAATGCACTTTTCTAAAGAATTGTCCTTTCATCTATTTGGATGGCATATATGACTGTCATGTTCCTGTTTAGACAAATGAATTTATTTTTAAGCAAGATATATATGCTAAGAATATTAGTGTTTTCTGAGCTTGAAGGAATCTAGTGTGCATACTTGGATATGGAAATCACAGAGCATGGAATTCTAAAAATATGACTACTGGCCTCAGCTGGAATCATAGGTAACATGAGAAATGTTATAGTGTTCTTCTTAATCATAAGTATTAAAATCCAAGTAGCTACAGAGTCAGGGGGAACACCGAACTCCAAGCCCTAATTCTTGCTGCTGTGGACAACATGCCTCATGCCCCATGAACGTGCCTTCCCCTTGTGACAGCAAACGCCTCTTTTCCCCTTCTGTAGGCCTGGACAGCATTGGGATACATCAGTGTCAGCTTCGGTAGAGCTTGACTAACCTGTAATACATTCATGCATTCATTCTGGGCTCCTTAGAATCTGAGGTTTACTATATTGTTACTTCCTTTTTTATTTTCATGATGTGAAGCCATTATAAATCCACAGAAAATAAACTAGCCAGAGATTAATAACGATAGCAACAATGTAACAACAGCAGACATAAAAAATATGGCTGGAATACCACCGTAAACAGATGAAACTGAGCTCTGAAGAGTGCTTCACTATCCGGTCCATAAAAGGCTGAATGCTGTCAGCTAGGTCACAGGAGGACAATCAAACTGGCTTTCTGGGGCAGGCACAGAAACTCATTGATCAACTCTGTCACTTCAGAGACAGTAAGGGAAATGGATCTCTCTCCTTCCACCCATGCAGCAGGAAACAGAAAGCTAGTCAGAGGAGGGTGGAGGCATGCTTTGTAGATAGACAAGATTCCTGGTTGGCAAGACCCATGAGGAAAGCTGTTTTTTCTTCCCCCCATTGGGGATGCTCAGCATAACTGGACCTTAACAGGAAAATGAACCATGTAGCAGTAGCAAAACCTACCTGAGAGATACAATAGAATATGGTATATAAAAACATGGTTAGTATATATTTATTTAACATGTGGATTTGTGTATATAATATAATGATATGATACATTATATATGCATATCTATTATTATATGCTATGACTATTATTAAGTACTAAGACTGGGCTTCAGGGTTGGGGAAATGGCTCAGTCATTGAAGGACTTGCTTAGCAATATGAAGAACTGAGTTTGATCTCAAGAACCTATATATAAAAAGCAGGGTAGGGTGACATACACTTGTAATTCCAGTGCTGGGATGTGGGTACAGAAGAAGCCCTGAGGCCAGCCAGTCTAGCTTACTTGTCAGATTGGAGACCAATGAGAGATCTTGTTTAAAAAAAAAAAACAAAATGGAAAGACCTCTGTCTTCCAAACAAATATGTGCAAATGTACTCTTGAACACACACACGAATACATATGTACACACAAATATATACTGTTTATAGAGATGGCATCCACTGTAGGATTGCCTAAGTGGGAACTGTGAGGGATGATAAGGCATGCAGGTTGGATTTTAAAGGTTAAGATTTTTATAGGCAATTTAGAAGGCCAGAGACTATTTCAGAAGCAATAACCCGGAAGCTGGCAAAGGGGTGTGAGATGTGTACTGAGTTAGGAGTAGACAGAATGGTTGGAGAGTTCATACAGGAGACAGACTGCAGAAAATGAAAAGAGAAGAGGCCCTGAATACCATGTCAGAGCCTTGTAGTTTTTACTTCAGGCATTGGAAATGTGCTCCATCTTAGGATAAGAATGCAGGATCTAAAGTATCAGTTATAGGACAACAGAAGGCAAAATTTGTTCAAGCGGTCATTATGATGTTGCCAAGGGGATCAGAAACAAAATAAAATGAGTTCTCCATTCAATATGTACCAGTATTTCTTATCCTTAAGTAATTTCCTTAAAATAGAGAATCCTACCAAGAAAGCCTGGCTCACGTGTAGAATTCAGCATTTCTAGCAAGCTCCAAGTTGATATCAATGTTACTGGCCCATGAACTGTGCAAGCTTGCAGGCAACCCCAGACACTCCTTCCTTGTTAGACGGGGCATGTGGTGTTTCAGTAAGTATATCTGCATCGGGAGAAGACATAGACTCCACTGCAAGACATACTCATTATGAAAGGTAACTGTTTATTATATTAGAAATGAAGGCTAAGTAGTGCTGGAGGCATTGGGGTGTACAGAAATGACAGAAGACAAAATCTAAGTGGATAAAGTTTTCCTGAAAACAACAACAACAACAACAACAGTATACTACTATAGATGTGCACAAGGGACAAAACTGGCTCAAAGGATAGAAGACACCCAGACTCCAGCCCTGGCCCATGTGAGGATGTGAAGACCCCACGAGTCCCACAAAGGAGTCTTCACCCCATGGAAACATGGGAGGTTCTTGCTCACACTGAGAGTCAGCCTATGTCCTGCAGCATCCTGATTCCTTCACTCCCTTGTGGCAATTTTCCAGGCAGCACTCCCCAGCAATACCCCATCTCAGTGTGGGGTTCTTCCCAAAAAAACCCAGGCTCAGGCAGATATGTTCATTTCTGGATATGAAATCACAGACCTTCCTCTTGTTTGCGCTACCTCTCCACAGGTGTGTTCCTGAATGGAGACCGCCCCTCACTACTTTGCCCTTTGGATTCTGTTTTGGGAGTTTTATTAGTAGGTGCTGCTGTACCATCTGTGACAAACAAGCCAGCAAATTTCAGGGTCATTTTTGTAGGAGTGAGGTCACACTCCCAGCTGTTGTGTCTTGCCTTCTGTGGCTTCGCTCATTCTTCTCACTCTTTATTTTACATGGAGCTACGGACGCCACACTCTCTTCCTGTGTTTCCATTATCCACCTGCTGTTGGAGGGAACTGCCATTGTGGGATGTACTCTGTAAAACAGAAAGATTTAGAACTCTGATTATATCTGCAGATCAAGCCAAAAATGAAAGGCACAGAAGAACCGTGAAGGACAGAAGGTCACGTAGAGTGGCTTCAGAACTTCGAGATACAAGGAGGAAGTGACTAAAGAAGTGTTTAGCAGGCATTCCTGAACACTAATGCATCTGGAGGAAAGGGACCTGAAGCAGGGCTATTTAAATTTACAGTGGGAAATCTAGCAAGAAAGGAGGACAGGGGATAGGAAGTTGATAATACACACTTCCACATAAATTCATGGTACACTGAAACTGAATCAAAACAGGGTGCGTTTCTTGGCTGGATATAGAGACACTTTACCACACGTGGCTGCAAGATGATCCTGTGCATAGCTGCCATGCAGATTTGCAGGTGCTTGGGAAAGAGTTTGAAAGAGACAAAACGGGGTGACTGGGGGACAGAAACCGAAAAGATGAAAGAGACTGATTGAATTACCAGACAGGGAGGCATCGTCAGTACCGGGAACCTAGGCTCTCACTGAGGGCCAGTGACAGTGAAGGTGGTATGGGAACAAGATGTTCTCTAGTGAGGAACAGCCTGGGCAGGGTGTTGGTTGTCAAAATAGGATTCACACTTAGAGGCAAGACCAGACCTGCAAGGTTAGCAAGCACCTGCAAAGGGGTAGCATCCATGGTGTGGTCTTCCACAAGGGATTGTCAAAGAACAGCCTGTGAAGTCACTGGGAGACAGCCTTGAAAGAGAGAATCTGAACATCTGATAACATTGACTCCTAAAGCCAGGATGGAGTCCTCCTTCAGAAAACAACTCCTTCATGTTATTGTAGTGAGCATAGGAAAAGTACTGAAAAGAATACAGTACAGTGGGTAATCTACTGGCCTGGACTCACTAAAAGTGAGGACCTCATTCTATTCATCTCTGCACATGAGGCGTTTTCGTGGGGCAGAAGCACTTATTATATGTTTTCTGAATTAATTAATAGTGGAAATCTGAGGGGAAAACTGCCTGTGAATTTATGCCAGATGCAGGCTCAGCACTTCTGGGACTCAGGATTTCCCAAAGTCTCTGCATTCCAGAAAGCAATTTGTAGTCTGGGTGTCCTGGTCTCCTAGTAATCTTTAGGGTGTAGTAAACCCCGCAGCAGAGGGTAGACATGTGCCTACATTTCAAAGCAGTGCTTTCTCTCATTCCAAAATCTGAGTGTGAAATGAAAGGATTTGACAGCAAGTGTTAGGACACTGTACGGCTTCACAGTTAAGAACATGGGCTGAAGCGCCAGATGGCCAGATTTCAAAATTCGGCAGGTCCACTTCCTAATTGGGTATAGACTTCAGCAAGTTACTGAATTTCCTTTTCCTTAAATTTCCCAATTTGTAACCCAGGATAATGATAGTTCTGCATAGATGAGGCTGTAGGGTATTAAACTACAGAAACCATGCAAGGCATTTAAGAAGCTGTGGTTCTGTAAATCGTGTGTGTGTGTGTGTGTGTGTGTGTGTGTGTGTGTGTGTGTGTGAGAGAGAGAGAGAGAGAGAGAGAGAGAGAGAGAGAGAGAGGAGGGGGGACCAGACTCCAAACAAGGTAGTCAGTAAATAGAAATTATCATTTCACACAAATCAATTTCCTGAGATACGTTAAGTAAAATCAGATACTAGCAAATGGCTTGTCATTTTTGAGTGTGCATCAAGTAAGAACTCTGTGAAAAAGAAAGCCAGCCATGTGAGGGTTGGGAGCAAAAGATCATGTTCAAGAGGATGGAGTAATTGGGGGTGGGGGTGTATGAACAATACAGACAGACAAAACTTTCAGAGGTGAGGAGAAAGGAAGCCACGGTCTTATTATGCAGGATAACAACTTTTGCTTTGATTTGGTTTTGAACTTGTGGTGTGTGTGTGTGTGTGTGTGTGTGTGTGTGTGTGTGTGTGTGTGTTTGTGTGCAGGTAGAGGCCAAAGGTTGATGTGACTTGTCTTCCTGAATTGCTTTCCACTTTATTTCCTGAGGCAGCTTCTCCTCCTGAGTCCAAAGCTCACCAGCTGGCTTTACCTAACTAGCCAGTTGGTTAGTTAGCGAGCACAGCAAGTACTTTACCCACTATATTCTCAATCCTGTGTGCTACTATTTTAATGTAATGGGAAACCATTAGAAATGTCTGAACAGGGAGAGACCTGATGCGACTTGGAATTTTCAAGAATTCACACTGGTTCTGTGAGAGAAGAAAATATGATCCTAGAGAAGCAGGGTACATTATTGTGGGATATGGCCACTTCGGAGACCAGATCACCATAGTGCATGAGAACGGAGGGAGAGCCTTGGAGATGGAAAGAATGTGATGTCTGACTGGCACTAGAGTAGAAGTAACCTTTTAAAGGGATCCATTAGCATCTTTAGTGTCTGATATTTAATGGAGCTGAGGCATAAGGTCAAAAAACTAATTACAAACAATGTCTACCTTAGCCCTCTTGTATCCATGTTGCCTGAAGACACATTCATCAAAGCCCAACACCATACTTTTGTGGAGGTACCATAGCACATGCAATGTCTCTGAGTTCCAGAGTTCCTGACAGGAAATAGAATACCATCCAGACTTTAATGATGAACTTATCTCCAGAAGCATGGGCAAAATTAAAAGATCTGAAAGAAGTATGGGAAACACAGAAACCAACACCAGGTAGAATCCATTGCCACCAGAGCCTGCCCAGAAAGGAGAGGAAGGAACAGCAGCCAGGCCCAGTGGAAGCTAGCACCTCGTGGGAATCAGCTGAAAGGAAATGCAGTCCCAGGAGGGCTTGTTGCTTCTGGATGGTACAGCTCAAAGCCAAAGACAGTAGAATCACGTCTTCCTCTGACTCTCACCTCCAGCTGTTGCCGTCTACTAACCAAACGCGATGGGGGCCCTGAGCATCTTGGAGGCTGTGTCATCCAAGGTGTTACTCTCACCGGGCCATAGCCAGAAACATGCAAAAGATGGGGCTGCATGTGTGGAGAAGGAGAGGTATGCGGAGAACAGCAGGACGTCAACATGAAAATGTCACAGGAGGGAGACAGGAGCTGTCCACTAGCTTCAGGGTTTTAATACATTTTCAGCTCCGAGACGTTCCAGTCCACACTACTCCTTATGAAGAGCAACAAATACACACTCTGGAAGTAATGGTCTATTGTTTTCTTTCCTTCATCCCTTGCAGAAAAATCAGGGAAACATGGCTACAGAGTGATTTCATATCCTATTGCTTCTAGAAAGCAGCAGACACTTCTTCATTTTAAGATATTTGTTACTAAGAACTGAGGGGAAATGAACAGGGACAAGACAAAATAACACCCACAGGAAGTGATCAAACTCAGTGCTGACCACCATGGCCATGCATCAGAGGTATTTGAATCCCTCTGGGACTAAATGGAAGCCTCTGTGCACATATGGAATCTGCCTTGTGCTTTTTGGGTTTGTTGTGTTGGGCATTTGTGTTTGTTTATTCATTTTGAGACAGTCCTTTGTAGCTTAAGCTTGCCTCAACTCCTTATATAGCCAAGACGATCCTTGAACTCCTAATCTTCCTGCTTCTACCTTTCAAATTCTGGGATTATGAGCTTGTTCCAAACTCCTCCGGTTTTCTCTTTAGCTTCATTCTCTTCCTATGTCTCTCCTACTTCATCTGAAATTATCCAAGCACACCTTCCTTTTAGCATAAGCTAATTATGTCCCCATGCTTTAAGAAGACAATTTGAGCAAAAGACATTCACCTCTCCTGAGCACAAAACTAAAATAGCTACTATGTCAGAAAGAACGTTTTCTTGATTTTCTGGAGCCTTAGCACTCTTGCCTGTATCACCATTCTGTCTGACTCCACGTTCAGCCCCCCAACACTACACTTCTAAGGGGGTGCAGATCACAGCCTCTTGGGAGCTCCTGGCTTCTCCTGGAAGAGGATTCAGTGCTGGTCTTATGCCCTGCCTCCACAGTGCTTTCTTATCATCACAGAACTCTGGAGCCTGTGTGCACAATAAATCAGTGGCATTTTAAGCTCTCCCTGTGGCCTCGATTACTATGCGTCTTGTTGCAGCTTTGCTGTGCCGATAACGTTTATGACTTCACCTAAATTCTTAATGCTCTGTCTCGGTGCAAAGAAATGGGATTTTTTATGAAAATGTAACTTTTAGCTTAGCCCACCAGACAATTGCCAATATGCTGTGCAAGGAATAAAACAGTCTCCAAATGTCATATTCCCTCAAATTTAGCTCTGAGATAGTCTAGGGCGCTGATTATAAACACAATGAAGACAGATCATGTCTGCTTTGAATATCCCTGCATTGCCTATAGCCCATCGCTATGTCTATCGTCAAATTAGGGCTTACCAAATATTTGTTGACTACTGAATAGCACATTGTTTTGCAAATGGTGTTTTCCACTTCCCCTGTGCTATTTTATGTGCACATGCTAATACACACACACACACACACACACACACACACACACACACACACACACACACAGAGTTTACATTCACACATGAATAATTCCAGTGCAACTTAAAGTCACATGTAGCTCACAAGAAAGCAAAAAACAGTGTCCTCAAGACAACAAAGTTTAGATTTGGCAATGGTCCCAGAAATGCAACTATTCTCTGACCCGACAGCTCTTCATCTATTGATCCAAGGTCGTGAGAGCTCCTCTCTATCTGTTCTCTCTCCATCACTGGGGACCTCACTCAGGTCTCTTGCATTGCTGCCTTTATTCATCAAGTTTCAATTAGGAATGTTGTGTGACTTGTCCAAGGGAGACATGAACAAGCATCTATTCATTCAGACAGGACACTGATGACAGGCCAAAGAAATGATGTCACTCAAGCCTAGCTTAATGAACCAATAAGTTTAGTGGAGTAACTTATAGGAGCAGAGTTGACTCTCAAATGGATCCCCAAATATCCTACCCCAGCAAGGACAAGGACTCAAATGCTGCATGCTGGAGCTCCCTACTCAATGTCCAGGCAGTTCCACTGAAGGGGCTCTTCTCTTTAAATGCTCATGTATCCAATCTTCACAGAAGCCTCTTGAGTCTTGTAACTTTAGTGAGCTTCCAGAATTTCCTCACCCCTCCGGGGCTAATGCTTCAACTTAGAGGAAATAGCTGCACATCAGAGAACCCTGACTCTTGTATATTAATAAAGGACCAGCCTTAATAATATACTTCCCAGGGGCTCAGAAGAGAAACTACAAACAGCGAAAATTATTTTCGGGAAATGAATCTAAGTACACCAAGCTCGTTGTCCGTCTACTTTATTCCTCTGGGAATAAATCCTATCTACACAGCTACAATTCTGTACTCAAGCCTGGTTCCTTTCTTGCCTGATTTGTCTCTACCTTTATCTGTTGTTCCCTCTAAGTTCTATCTTAATTCTCTTATCTTAGTTCTGCCTCATCTAGGTTCTTCTCATCTTGTTCTTACCCATCTAGTACTTTCCTGTCTGGCTCTTCCTCATCATCCGTCCTTTCTTCCAGTTCTCCAGTCAAAAAATCCTCTCCAGTCAAAAATCCTCAATATCCTCTCTTCGTTCTTCTTATAACTCAGTTCCCCTCAGTTTCTGAGGTGTTCAGTTATAAACCCAAGCCATAGCGATCCTCTGCCAGAGCAAGGTCACCAGGCTTGAATTCCTACAGGGTCATAAAGGCAGGTAGGAATTTTCCTCAGGCAGTGGCTGTCAGTCTTTCTTTTACAACCCAAATGAGTGCTAAGGATCATTGGTCAAGAAAGGAATTTATGTGCTCAATCTACATTCCTAGAAGTGGTTAAGTAAAAAATTAGGAGCCTATTAGTAAGGCTGTAAGGAAGAAGGGTCTCACTCCAAATTGCACAAGAAATAAAGCTATCCTCCTGACCTAGGAGACAAGTGTTGTTTCATTTGGCCTTGGATGCTTGATAGGTATTTTAGATAAATACACTGTTAGGAATTCTTGGAAGCATGCATAGCATTACAAGAAAATCATTGTAGGAACCAGCTAATATATATACAAAAGCTAGAATATCACCAAGACTTCTTAAGCCATGACTTGACCTTTGGAGACGTCCTTGCCTTTTCCAAGTAGTAGCTTTTGGGATAGTAGCTGAATTCCATTACGCTTTCCTGTGGCTTGCAGCACCTGACTATACAGTTAAATGAGCTGTTCCATGGTAATCTCCAACACGCCTTGTTTCCATCTTATTGTGGTATAAGCCTTCCAGTGTCATCCCCCTCCCCCATGCTACCCCAAGGCCAAATCTAGGCAGTTCCACCCACCCCTACCAAAGGTATTCACATCCCCAATGGTAATTACCATTTCTTATTGCTAGTTGTACATTTAGTTTATAATTAGAGCATTCAAATCTTGAAGAACACTGTGTCTCCCAGTCCCTTTCCCCACAATGAGTATCTGTTACTCCAATCAGAAAAACTGACTAGTTTTTGGCCTAAAAGCTGTTGTTGCTTTTGTTATTTTGTTGTTGTTCCTTTTTTTCCATCTTGATTTGTCAGAGTAAGTGTTGCTTGGAAGAAAAGGAGAATACACAAACGCAAGAGCAAAATGATTACATTGAGGCCTTGAAAGCAAAATCCTTTCCAGAAAAAAAAATGCGTTCAGAACTTCAGATAAAATTCAGCTTGCATCCTGGATTCGGGATGCCTGAGGGTTCTTCATGACTTCTTCAGTCATCAGTCATGGCCACATGCACAGTTTGTAAAGGAAGTACAGGCCTCCTCTGCAGGGCAGCTCAGCTGATGAGCAGCAGCAGTGCATGACTCTATCACCACTCACACTGTGAAGACACGGCTGTACATACTGGAGGTGACGGCATTTGGTACTATTTTAAAGGAAGGACATCAGGCCTGGTGGCAAAGCCTGGAATCCTAATTATACAGAAGACTTAAACCAGGAATATGGTAAATTGAAAGTTCAAGACCAAATTGGATTATAGAGTGAGTTCCAGGCTATCTTGGGCAACATAAAGAGACCCTGACTCAAAATTTAAAAGACTACCTAGAGATGGAAAGCCATTTTCTTCAGGGATATAGGCCCTTGGTAAGGTCCAATGAATGACCTTACAACCATGTACATATTGGCATCACTAATTGGATTCAGAGGACTGCTAAAATCGGGGGATCATAGTGATGTATAGAAAGATGGCACAGAGTTAGGAACACTGAATCCTCTTTCAGAACATACTGGTTTAATACCCAGCACCTACCTGGGACCTCACAACCAACTGTAACTCCCATCTCAGGGGATCTGATGCCTTCTTCTGACCTCTGTGTGTACTCCACATGCATGGTGCACACATGTACATGCAGGCAAAACACCCACCCACACAGGTGACATAAAAATCAAGGGGAAATATATGTATATATACACACATATGTATATATATGTGTATATATGTATATATATATATATATATATATATATATATATATATATTCAGTGGGAAAAGAGGCAAGAGGTCACTCTAGATAAACCACTGAGGGGAATCTTCGAGGAACTGAAAGAGGCAATCAGGATAGATATGACCAAACTGCAGTGCATACACCTATGAAATTTAAAAAATCATATGAAAATGAATGTAAAATAAACAATAGAAAAGCTTGGGTTGTGTCAAATGGTAGAGTACTCACTAACATGTAAATTGTCAATAAAAGAGACAAAAATGGAAAGAGAAAAAGAAAAGAGAGAATCAAAAAGCAAAACTTTGCACCTGTGTGTTGTGTGGCTTAACATCTAAGAGCATCGATGTCCAGGGCTGCAGCTGCTTTTCATCATATACCCGTGAAGAAGACAGGACAGTTTCTCCTTTTACAATGAAGATGCTGAAGGAAACAGCAAAGAAAGTGTTGAGAGAGTTGGTTCTCTAAAAGATTCTAGTTCCTGAGTAGCACAAATGCACAAAGGGTGGTCATCTTGAAAACGTCCCTTGGAGGAGAAAGGAGTGAGAAGTTCCTTTCAAACTTGAAGACCAGACACCCGAGACTCCCACATGGGTTCTAGTGTCACTTACAGTAATGGCTTCCACCTGTTGACCAATTTTCTGGATCTGGACGACTTTAGATAGACAAAGTCACCTTGACAAGGAAAAGCTGCACGGAGTATTAACTCCAGGCTCCTGTGCACTGGAGGGAGCTCCTGTTTTACCCCAGACCTCAGTGTGGAGGCTGCCAATCACCCTTCCATTGCTGAGATGCTCATGGCATCCCAGATAAGCTTCAACAAGGTAACTGCTAACTTTTGTAGTTTCCTTATGTAAGATCTTAAAGAATGTCCCCTGTAAACCTGCAGGCTTTCGCTCTCTGACATTTACTAATGTAAATTATTTTCCTGTTTGCCTTTGATATGCTATTGTATCTTGTTTGCAACAGGAATTCCTGTAGGAGAAAATGGTACCTCTTTCCCATGAAGATACATTTTAATAAACCATAAAACTCTGAACTCTAAACTGTTCATAGTTACATAGGGAATACTTAAAATCCACTTCACCAGGCAGAGGCTCCAAGGCAGTGCTTGGCATGTATCTTGTTGCCCAGGGGAACAGCCCACACAGGCTACAGATCTGTGTAGTCAGGGAGGTTGCTGAGTTTGAGACATTAACCCTCTTCTTATTGTGTAACTCTTCTGGCATTTAAAAACAGTTTTGTGTATGGATTTGAGATAAAGCTCAAAAAAATCTTCATGCTGTCAGTAAAAGGTGTTTGCTCATTTGAAAGGCAAAATAACCAGAAGTTACTTGGGCAGAATCCACACTGATTCAGGTGACAGAGAACAAAAAAGAAAATCAGGAAGAGATTTCAGATTCAAAAATATCTATATAAAGAAATCGGTAGAGATTTGGGAGCTTGGCCAGAACACCTCATATTAATATTTAAACTTGTCTCTGAATAGCTAAAAGCCCATGAGAGAATATACCTTAATGAGAATTCTGAAGTTTAAGGATGCAAGACAGCCAGGGCTGTGAAATACATCTCTGGTTCCTCCTCCTTCACTCATTCACATGCTCCTTTCTATGGGAAAACAAAAGAACAAGAGAATATCCAGGGGATGGAAAACCAGAATACGTATGTAAAACTGGAAGCCATTACATTTGGGTGAAACTGTGGAACTGTGAGAAGTGAGGTAGATAAGTCACCCTTAGATCCAGAAGTCTGATCAAAGGATTTCCATAATTCAGGGAAGTTGTTGCACCCATTATTTTAGGGTTTTACCACAAAGGGTACTAAAATAGACTAAAATTGGGTGGAAAAGAGCAGAGGGTGGAATCCAATAGAGACCACATGCAGCTCTTATTGCCTGTGCCACCAGAATTCTGCAAACAGCAGATGGTTGGTCTCAATTGCTAATTTCACTGGATGGAGAGATGCCTAGGAAGGAAGTTAAGCTGAATTCTGGGTATGTCTGACATCTTCCTGAAGATAAATACACGAAATACATATATACATCGAAAAAAATCATATTTTTATGATGTGTGAAATGCATGGGAGGAAACAAGGGCTCTGTTTCTACCAAGTTCATTTGAAACTGTCCAGTTGTTACCAAGAGTCTGCAGGCTGTGGCTGCTCCCAAGTTCTCACCCTGTATTTATTACCTTCTCTGAGGGCTCGGGTACGAAAAATGTTCAACACACGTGTGCATGTGTTTCATTGCAGCTCAAGATTCCAGTAAGAACTTCACACAATGTACATTCATTCATCAGCACAGAAATACATGAAATCCTAAAGAAGAAAATAAATAGCCCCAATTTATAACAGCAACACACTGTGCAGCTTTCTGAAAAGCCACCAGTGCCCCAGGACGGACACCGTTCTCCTTTGAGCACTGCAGCCTCTGAAAGGTAAGTGCAAATTTTCCAAGTTAAATATTTCTTTCTCTCCCTTGGAACCTATATTTCACTTTAATTTCTAATTGAAGTTACTGCCTCCAGAATGACAGAAATTCATTACTTTGTGAAAGTTGTTGCTGTTGGTGGCAGGCACCTGGGAGAGGAGTGGGGACATTGCCTAAAAACCAGTCAGAGTTTAGGCCTGATTTTCTCCATATTTCTCAAAGGCTTATGATTTATTAATATTTGCATAATGTACCCATCTTGTGCTAAATAGTCATTTAGCTGAATCTTTTTAAACTGCCTAAGAATATTATTTAAGGAATTATTGAACCAATGCTGATCAAGAAAGAATCAGAATGTGTGCTTTCCAGAATTTTAACCAAAATTTAAGTGGGCATTTTTAATCTTCCTTTTCTGACAGAGTTCAATCCAATCCCAAAGCTATTCTTCCGTGCCTATTCTCATGGTCCCTGTAGGGACACAATCATTTTGGTTTCCAACCCTGATGCTGGAACACTGATGCAGATGTTTTCCAAGAGGAAGCAAAGAAGGTTCCATCACAAGCGCTGACTTTAACAGTCTGTAAAGTGGCCCGAAGGCTGAGTTCATTCAACCTTCTGTAAGAACCACTGTAGGCATTTCTACTGTCAAGTAGTCACATGGTACGTGTCCTTCAGGATCATCTAGAACTGAGAGAACAAGCACCCATGCTATGTTTTCACAAGCATGGATTCTTCCAATATTCTTCACAGCATCATACACATCACTCAGCAGACTGTCCTGCCGGATAAATCACTGGTGACATTTTAACAACAGAAACACTGGCATCATCTTATGGTCATCAAAGCACCATGCTCATTTGTCATGCTTTACATTGATTCATTAATAATCGTCAAAGTCCCATGAACCAAGCCAGGCTATGTGGTCAGAACCATGTGCTCTTTGTTCATGTCTGTGTGTCTCTTAATGAAAAAGCCACCCAATATCTGGGTTAATTCTGTCCTATGCACAGTCCCCCAGTTCCCTACATTCTCCCTTTCACTATTTTTCTATTTTAAATTCTTTGTTTCTAGCATTAGAAACTTTTTCCTATAAACCTAGATACTATTTTGTTATTATGTTTTAATTAACATTTGTCTCTATTGGCTCAGTTTCCTATGCTAGAATTAAAGAGCATCCTCTATTTTTTCCTTAATTAAAATTCATAGAAATAAATTATAAATA
>CABHPQ010173074.1:0-45016 GCA_902168405.1 Peromyscus aztecus | reverse complement strand
AGAGAGAGAGAGAGAGAGAGAGAGAGAGAGAGAGAGAGAGAGAAAGAAAGAGAGAGATGCTAACTGGGAATGGCATGGGCTTTTGAAACTTCAAAGCCCACTCCCAGTGACACACCTCCTCTAACTAGGCCACACCTCCTAATCCTTCCCAAGTAGTTCACCAACTGGGAACTAAGTATTCAAACATATGCACCTGGGGGGGGGCATTCTCATTCATAGCATACAAACCCTTGATTTTGATGAAATTACTTGACTTCTGCTCCCTTTCTGTGTGTTGCTGTGACCACCCAGAGTCAGGCTTGCTTCTTCCAGACTGGCTCTTTGACTCTGAGCTGCAGACTCTTAGGGCACCATCATCCTTTTGAACACTCAGCCTGCCCAGCACAGGATGTGGAGAGTCTGAGTCTGGGAGGTAGGCTGACACTGCCTGTTCTCTCTGACGGCACTGCTGGCTCTTCTTCCCAGATCAGAGTCCACATTTAACTGCTCCCCTGCCTTACATGTGAGCACATCTGACCTACAGGTATAACCTGCCCACATGAAGAATGAGTCAGAGTGTACCCCCCTAAAGTTTATTTTTATTCCCACTCCCCATTGTGACTCTTCAAGGTAGCTCTGCTGGGAATCTCTTTTCAATTCCTAGATAATATCTCATGTGGAAATATTAGCTTGTCAAGGATCACAACAGACCCATTTGGGGAGTTTTAAACATTTCGATTTGATTTAAATTAAACTTTCAATCTCTCATCCAATTTTAAGTGTGCCTTCTAATTCCCAGCTTGGGGAGGGGGGTGGACCCAGGCTCAGCTTCCTGCCTTGGGAAGAGCACACAGCCTGTTGTTTTCAGTGGGCCCTCTGGGACTTCCTTCTCCCAGGTCACCTGACACCTCTAAATGGCAGCCAGGGGTGGAAGGGGGGCTGTGTGGACAGCTGCTAGTGTGGTTGGGCCAGAGATGCCGTGGCAGATGTCCAGCTGCTCAATGAGATTCTCAGGGCCCTTCAAGCTGTGAACTCTCTGACACGGAACAGGCCCCAACATGGATGATACATTCTCTCCTGGCTACCACTGGTACCTCCTCAGCATCTGCTTGGGAGGAATCTCTCCAGACCTGCTGGAGGAATCTCTCCAGTCTGCAGTCAGTCCTCCTACATGGGGGTCTTTCCATGGTGGCATTGGCTTAGCCATGCCTGAAGTCAATCTAAGCCACCAGTAATTGTCTATGTAGCTGAGTTCTCAAGAGGATGATGTTCCTGGGAGGGTCCGACTCAGAGAGCGAGGAGCGTACTTGTAAGAGGAAGCTTGTGGAAACCTGAGCTGACAGGTCCAACAACTAAGTTGTCCTCGTTTCTCACTAAACCCATACACCCGCTGCCATTGCAGCCGCAGCATTATTCGCCTGCATCCTGGGAGTCTCTCAGCATATTCTGAGCTTCAGGACTTGCAAGGAAACCAGAAAAAACATGCAAGTCAAATGGTAAGATAGGATCATGCAACACCTATCACCTAGGGTAGACCTAACTACGCAGTAATGGTAAGACAAGACACAGACAAGAGCTGGCTAGAATGACGGGCACATGAGTGATGCATTTGCTCTGCCACACAAGCCTCAGCCTGTGATGACAGGGAATACACACGCATATGTGCATTGCACAGGCAAGTGTTTGTGTGTGGGTATGCACACATGCGTGTAGTTGGAGCATGCATTCAAGAGTTAAGCATATTTAAGAGAAACACTGTGAGTGATGAGAGAATCATTACAACAAAGAACTTTCTTGGAAGAGAATTTGATTCTGTGAGGTGTGTGTATGAGTGTAAGGGACAGCGAGGAAAAGGTAGAGAGAGAGAGAAAGAAAAAGAGAAAGAGGAAGAAAGAGAAAGAACATGGGGAAAAGGGAAACAGAAAGGGAAAAAGAAAAAGAAAGAGAAAGTGAGAGAAAGAAAGGAACAGAAAGGGAAAGAAAGGAAAGAGAAAGCAAAAGAGAAAGAAAGAGAACAGAGGGAAAGGAAAAGAGAAAGTGGAAAGAACAGAAAGGAAGAGAAAGAAGAGAGAAAAGGAAGAGAGGGAAGAAGGGAGGGGGGGGGAGATAAAGAGAAAAGACGAGAGAAAGCTGGGGGAGAGAGCGGTCATCTGAGCTAGGAACCGGGCCTGGCTTCCTGCAGCTCTGTGGGGCTCACACTCCATCCCGAGGGACATTAACTAATGCAAATTGCATCAGTGGATCAGTGGACAGGAGCTGCCTGGAGGAGCGAGTGCCTAGGCCAAGGGTCAGAGGACTAGAGAAGGGGCTGTTTGGGAGGAGCTACCACTGCAGTGGGAGGCACTGGAATCAGACTTTCACGTCAGCTGGAGCAGAAAGGGCGGAGGCTGACACAGGCCATGAGTGACGGGTGCAGTAGCCAATGGCTATGGGCTTGCTTCCTTGCTTTCTTGAAACTTTAATAATTTCCAAGCCACCTGCTTCATTAGAGTCCTGGCCCTTCCTAGGAAGCCACTAGTGAGCTTGCTCAATGTCCTAGCCTGCCCCTCTCCATGTTTTTCCACTCAGCTGCTTGGCCAGCCTTCCTGTGGCAACTTTGTCCTTTCCCTGCATCCACGAGGAAGGCATCCCAGGCGGCTGGGAGGCCTGAGCAGAAACTTCTGGATTTCCTGAGTTAGTGTGCTCTGCCTCCTCCTGCACTGTTCTCACCCCTGCAGCCCCACGAGGAAAGCTGAACAAGGACAAGACAAGGACAGAAGCCACAGGTCTGTGGGGAGCCAGGGTTTGACCTTGACTTCATCATTCCCTCTCGGTAAAGTCCGTAACTTTTGAGTCCAGGGTCCACTTAGACCCAAGGCGCTTGTAAGCCTGGCGTGATGTGACTGTTCAGTAACTGCACAAAGGCCACGGCTAACATGGAAATGGAATTCAATGCTATACAGAATTGTGTTTGCAAGCAAGGAAATGTCAAGGAATGATTTTGCATGGCCGCATGCGTCTTATTTGTGCCTTCCAACCTGAAGATAAGACTCTTTTCTTCAGGACAAAGGTAGAACTTTGTATAAGAAAATATAGATTGCTGTCAGGCATGATGGCACACACCTTTGGTTGAACCCAGTGTTGGGAGGCAGAAGCAGGTGGAACTCCGTGAATTCAAGGCCAGCCTCGTCTACATAGTGAGTTCCAGGACAGCCAGGGCTATGTAGAGAGATCCTGCCTCAAAAACAACAAAACCAACAAAAAATAAAACCCAAAACAAAACAAGAAAGAAAATACAGGTTTTTGGGTTCCTTTTTAGAACTAGTGGGTTTTTGGGGGGTGGGGGCGTGTTAGGGTATGGGGGTAAGCTGCTAGCAAGTGTTCGGTAAGAATCCTGTCGGAAGGTTTGGGCCACAGGACTTTGTGATGCTTGTCAGGCTCGGGTGCTGGGAACGCAGAAGAGGGAAGAAGGGTGAGGGTGGGAAAAGAGGCATTCAGTAATTTACTCGGCGAGAGGCTGGAGCCTTCTGTCAAATACTGGGCAACTCGGCTGTCGCTATTAGTACTGGCTGTGAATCAGTCAGGAGCCTTCCCACGAGGCTGCCCTTCTCCTCGAAGATTAATGTCTGTCTTCAGCTGTAGCTGCGCCAGCAGGAGGAAGTCACAATGCTGAAACCTGACAACCAGGAAGTGCCTAGAATTAGTCACTGCAGCAGCTGCTGGGGTACTGGGGTCAAAGTGTGGGGAGGGACAAAGTCCTTTGGGGGAGGTTGGACATCGCTTGACACCCGAATGACAGTTTGCCCACCACTCCCCGTCCCTGGTGGGTGTTGGACCTGTCACTGCTGCAGAATTCATGGATGGCCATCCACAGCAGAGTCTCAGGCAGGCTACTAACCTCTTCATTAGATAATTCCTTTGTTTTCAGATTCCTTTGCTACCAGGGACTGGCTGGGTACTCACACTCACGTGTGCATGCTCTCTCTCTGTCTCTCTGTCTGTCTCTCTCTCTGGAGACATGATTTCACTATGTATCTTAGGCTAACTTTGAATTCACTTTGGAGCCTAGAACTCACAGAAGCTCTCCTGCATCAACCCCCGAATGCTGGAAGTACAGGCCTGTGCCACCATGCTGTACCCAGGACTGGCTGTTCCAACCTCTCTATGGTATTTCCAGTTGTCTTTTGCTGTGTGCGTGAGCAATCAGGTCTGTAGTATGGTGGTACCACGTGGTAGAAAAACCCAGACTCTTGACACCAGTGTGAAGAACTTTGCAGACCTGCATGGGGCTGGGTCACTAGAGAGGACTGTGTCACTGAGAGCATAGTAGCATTTTGACGATGGTCAGTCATCCCTACAGACCGGTGATCTCGTGCTCATGTCCTTTGTCACCCCAGTTTTGCTCTCCCTGTAGCTGGGACAGGGCCTCGGTTTGAGGAGGTAGTTAGGTCCCGAGTAGTCCTGAGTACTGACTGTCAGAGTAGGGCTGGTGACCTCTGCTCCTGGAGAAAGTGGTATAGTAACCAGAGCACAGGTTAGGAGCCAGGGGCATGTGGTCTTAACCCTTCAACCTGGTGCTTATTAGCTGTGTGTAAGACTGGGCCTTGTAGAACCCCAGCCATTCCATCTGTAAAATGGGCACAGAACCTCCTGTTTGCTGATGCTGAGGATTAAACCACATTTCGACATAGCTTGGTTTTAAAGCTCCATGTGTAGCTTGGTTCTTACTTGTGAGTGTCCCCACCTCCATTCATAGATTATTTTGTGCATGGAAACTGAATTTCATTATGTTTTTGGCCTTTGTTATGGCCAAAGAAGAATTTAGTGATTACAGAGGTTCCTCATGAGCGTGGAGCCTAGACATTAGTCAGATTTCAGGGGCCACTCTACCCCTCAGCCTGTCATTCTTCAAGCCATTCTTTTTCTTGCTGCCCAGATTGGTTCACAGCTTTCCTCTGTGGGAAGCCCCCCTCACCTAGAGACAGACAGAACAAACCCGAGTCTCCAGTCCCTTCCTCTATTACAGATAAGCTATGATCTGCCACCTGGCCCCCAGATGCCACTTAGCCCTAGGTGTTACTGTCTCTTAGGTGCCACCTGGCCCTAGATGCCACCTTAGCCATTGAATGCCATAGCCCCTAGATGTCACCTAGCCCCCAGTGGCTGCCTCTAACTCTTAGATGTCACCTAGCTCCTAGATGTGGTGGTAAGTTCTCCCCAAAATTGCCTAGTGTGTATCACCTGGGAGTTTGTTCCGAACCCAGATCCCCCAGCACTGACAGTACTTTCTGATACCTCCAAAATAAACGAATAGCCAGTGGCTGGGAGCCTGGAGTCCATCCTATGCTGGTGTAGTCCCCAGCAACGGATGAATTGCCAAATCCTTTCTTTCCCTATGGGCTGGCTTTTTAGATGCCAGTGACAGCAGGTGTCAGTTACAGCTCACACTCTACTTGCAGGAATTGTGCTAAATGCTTGGCTGGAGCCCGTGACCTGGGTGCTATTATAGGCCTCATTAGAGAGGAGGCTCAGAGGGGACATGCAACTTCTTTAAGGACACACAGCTCGTAGGAAAGGGGCCCTGGAGTTCGAGCTACTTACTCTAGTGCTCCCTGCTCCTCAGCGCCAGTCTGGCAGAGACAACTGAGGGTTTTCACTGGAGGATTGTAGTAGTGTGAAATGACACTGTGTAGATAATATAGAATGCTGGAGGCAGGGAGACCAGCCAGGGGACCAAGGGAGATATGGAGAGTCTAGATTAGAGTGGCAGCTAGGCTGGGGGGCTGGGATATGGAGCAGAGCACAGCCCCTTCTAGCCTTACAGTCCCGGCATCCACTTTGATTTGTTATTTTCAGATCCACAGGGACCCGCTTGTCAAGCTAACGCATTGGCGACCCTGCAAGTTGCTGCCCTTTGGCTGCTTGTGGGGCTGGCTCCTGGTTAGGAATACGTGCACAGTCTTTCCCTTTCAGCATTGGGCCTGCCTTGACACGCCCTTCCCTTGACAGCGGGTTTGAGGTTTAAATGGGCGATCATTACCATGCGCCTTTATGAGTTCTCAATAACCTTGCAGGGTGTTCTCCTCAAGTCCTCATCCTCTCTTTGACTTACATTTTTATGTCATTTAATCCATCACAGTGGCCCTCCGCACTCCGTTCCAGTTTGCTCCATCTCAGAAATTCCTTCCCTTGAGTGGCTGCAGATTGATGTGTTGGAAAGAGCCAGACACATAAGATCTCAAAACCCCAGCGTCCTTCCATATTACACCCCCACGTCTCAAGGAACATCTTAGAAGAGGGGACAGAAAGAGTGCAAGGGCCGGATGATGGGCTGTAAAATCCTGTCTTTGGGGGCTCGTCGTGGCCGCCACTAGTGAACCCACGGCAGCTGCTGTTGCCCGTGTGGGGTCTGCACAAGACTGAACACATTCAACGCAGAGTCACAGATGGCGGAGGGACGCATAGGGCCCCATTCCACACAGGGGACCTAATGGCGTTGGAGAGCTGCTTGGAGTGAAGAAGTCATTGTCTTCAGTGCTGAAGCCACGGGTGAGTTCCTCAAGCACCAGTGGATGGCTTCACATTCATGCCACAGCATCGGCCCCGATTAAACTAATGAGTCACCGGCCCCAGTTAAACCAGTCGCAAAGCAAAACTGAAACAAGAAGACAGAAAGTAGGACGGGGACGTGGGAGGAGGTGGGCATTGGTGGGAGTGGGAGGAGGGTAAAAGCGTAGAGGGGTCCAGTAAAATCGCTCAGTGGGTGAGGGATCCGAAGGCCAAGCCTAGACCTGAGTGCTATTGCCAGAGCCCACATGGCGGAAGGAGAAAATCCGCTCCCAGCTATTGTTCTCTGACTTTCACATGTGCACTGTGTCACGAGCATACCTATACATAATGAATGAATGAATGAATGAACGAATGAATGTTTAAAACAGGGAAGCCGTAGAGTCAAGTGTGACCAGCTGTATCAGATACATATGGAATTGTCAAAGAGTAAAGCGATATTAAAGACCCCAAGTGTCCTTGGTCATTGACTAGATGGAGCCTTAGTCTGTAGAGTGGGAATGACTCACTTGGAAGAGCTGTTAAGATTGAGAGAGATTAGTGCAAAGAGACACAGCCTTATGAAAGGGTTCGCTGGCTCCACTGAGCACTGCTTTTCGGGACTTTGTCTCCATCTGTAATCTCCTCCTCTGATCTTGCAGCTCCCTCTCTCTGTCCTTGGCAATGCTCCACAGCAGGAGGCATCAAGTGCAGAACCACCCCAGGCACCTCAGATCATGTGACACCTGGCCAGAGGGACACACTGCATCAATTCCTCTTTCCTGGTCAAAGTGGGATCTTCCTAATGCCATCAGACATTGTCACCACTGCTCAAGGAGACAGACACATTCAAGGGGTATCTAGACCCTCTGATTTTTAAAAATTAGCTGTAGTAGAGCTGGGTATTGTGGCTGGTTCACACCTGTAATCTAAGAACCAGGGAGGCTGAGGCAGGAAGGTTGCCATGAGTTTGAAGTTAACTTGTACTAAATGCTGAATTCCAGAAAGCTTGGGCTATAGAATGAGACTATATATATAGTTAAGCTAAGAAAAAAATCAATTTAATTATAGCAGTATGTTCTTTGGGTAAGGGGATTGTCTAGTGATTGGTTAGTTGTGTTGGCCAAATCACTCGAGACCAACATTAGTAGCCTCACTGGGAGCTGAAATGTCTTTACATTTGCAAGCTGGGTTTGAATAGTGCTTTGAGTTTTGCCTGATCCTAAGAATAACCTAGAATGCACATGGAATTGATGGCTTCTTACCCTGTCTACAGAGAATGACTCAATCCCCGGGATATTCTTATCAGGCAACATGAGAAAACACAGATTTTGTGTCCCTGGGAAAATTTTTTTTTTTGATAGCTGTATTAGGATTCTTGATTCTTTCCAAATAGTGGTACAAGCTCAGAATATAGAACACATATGTGTGAGTGTGTGGCAATATACAGGTATACATATATGTTTGTGTATGTATGCATGTAGGTATTCATGTGTGCGTGTGCACGCACATGCATGTGTGCATGAGTATGTCTGTATCTGCACACTGTAAAAGTTAAATACTTTCCACTGTAGGTTAGAATAATAAATTTAGGATATTGGGTTATGAAGTTAATTCAGTCTCTAGAGTCTTCCTGTTTATTCTTTACTTTAAAAAAACAAAAAAGGAAGATGAACTCCCTTGCTTTTTCTCATTCCCCAGAAGGCTTTGCTCAAAGAAACAATTCCTTGTATCTACAGAAGAAACTGTGGCTATTAGAAGCTAGATTACCATTTCAATGGCTTCTGATATTGAGGGGTTTTCAAATCATTTCAGCAGGGCTGATCTGAAGACTCAGACTAAAAGCAGGCTGTAGTGCGGGTCCCCCTATATGATCTCATTTAAATTCCCAGCATTTTTGTGGGAGATTGCTACCACCATTTTGTGGATGTGCAAATAAAGGGAGTTTAGGAGTTTGGGGGAATTTATACCTGGGATGTTGCCATGAAGTGTTGTGGCATCTTTGAAATCTTTGACAAAAGCATCCTTATCCCTGGAATGAAGTTCCTTAGAATTTAATAAGCTGACTTTGAGTGGGCTGTTTTTTAAATTTTGAAATTAACTTTCCTATTGCAAATTAGTAACACGCAGGAACTCTTGTAGTGATATGGGAAGAAAATAGGCTTTTGTAGTGAGGGGAAAAATACTACTTAGGAATCACATGGCTTTGAGTAAGACACTGATCTTTTCCAAAGCCCAGTCTCTAAAACATGAAGACAATAGTGTCTGATTCACTCTTCAGACACGGGTGGATGAAACAAACGATTAAAGGGGTCTAAGGTTCAATCTCATGGTTAATGAAGTTTGATTCTGTCTTCCTTTTTATTTCTGGTCACAATTCGAGTATCTGCCTATCATTGCACATTTTCCTTCAGACTTTCTGCTAATCTTTCCACAGTAGAATTCTTAGTGATAATATTTACAGTGTAGTAGGAGAAGACATGCCTGAAGGCTTGGGTTGAACCCCTGGCATCAAATACATACATGTATATGTAATAACTACCATTTATTGTTTTGTATATATTTTCTCTCTGAACCCTCAGCACAGCACTATGAGGACACCACCAATGCTAACATGTCTTGTTACACAGGGAGCTGCATCTAAAACAGTTAGCCTTAAGCACATGTGTAGAAGTGTCTAACAGAGTTACTAAACTGAGGTGGTGAGTCAGAGGAGACTGGAAGAAGTGAGTTGTGAGCTGAGTCTGGAAGCCTGTGCGTTTGCCTGGCACGTATGAAGCCCAGGTTCAATGTTTAGCATGTGTGTATGAAGAGCGTGGGGGAAACCCCAATTCTATAAGGAATCAATCCCATAAGGCTCCTCATTCACACACACCCTGATGTTACAAGAGCAAAATATGTCCACGTGCCAGGATTCAGGGTTGTTGGCATGGCTTGTGTCTACAGTTTCCACACTTGACATTCTGATTTCTCATTCTGGTCAGCTTTTCTTTAGTACCTAATACTAATGGATAACAAATTATGTATTTAGATATTTGCTTGTTATCTGTTTTCTTCCAAAAGAATGAAAAAAACAACAACCAAAAAAAAAATAACAAACAAACAACAACAACAAAAAACCCAACCAGGGCAACAATTCCGTGGAGACTCGGTTTTGTGCCCTGATGAATCTCCTTAGGCTGCTACTAGCAGGAGCAGAATAGATGCTTGCAAAGAATTTTGAAGACATGAATGAGTGAGCAACTGACCATCCTGTTTTTAAATCTTAATTCACTTAACAAATATTTCCTGCTTCTACCTACCATGTACCCAACAGGCCCGGGCAACAGAACAGGGAATTTCTGCTATACATCTTTCCCCGGCAAGAAGTTGTGAAGGTGGAGACCGAATTGGTTGTGTTTGCATCCCAGTTCCTTCATATGGCAGACACCCAGAGACGTTTACGAGGTGAAAGAGTGGCTCAGCCTGTGAGGGCAGCAGCAGCAGCAGCCTGTGCAAAGGAGGAGATGGAACTGCATGCTTTCAACTTAACATTGACAGTAAAAGGTCATGCTTGTGAGCTAGCATGGAGACACCTCTTTAGGGATCACACAGACATGCTATGGGTTGTCATGGACTTTCGTCTGACTCTATGGCCTTTGAGGGCAGGCTCACACCTGTTTCTTTAATCTCAGTGTCACTAGCATTTGCACGTGGCCTGGCTGGGAGAAGTGGGAACTCAGTCCATTTATGCGCTATGTGAATGAATGGCTTCCAATGAGCAACTTTTGGAAAATTCTCTACGACGAATTTCCTTGACCATTTTACCCTTGGAGAAATACCTGGTGGCCAGCCCTTGTTTGTGTCCCAAAGGCTGTGGCTGTCTTTAAACGCTCACTTGAACTTTCTCCTTCCCCTCTGGGGGTTTGCAAATCGAACACTCACATAGCTGCCCATTTCCCAGTGACCCAGCTAGTGTTAACAGCACATTACACCCCCTCCCCAACCCCAGGTGGGTGATGGTACGTAAAGATTTTGTTCCTCGGGTTTGAATGTTGGGCTGTCTGGTCAGTTTTACCCATCCACATAGCAGCTGAGAGAAACGCTAGCTTGCTGTCTCAGTGGTTATTCAACATGACTGGATTAACAAACATCTAGACCTGAGGGCACTGGTGAAGCACACCTTTAGATATATGCCTGTGGGAGTTTACAGGGAGGATACACAGAGTAGGGCAAGACCCACTTTGAATGAGGGCAGCGCTATCCCATGGGCTGGGTGTTTGGTGCAGAGTCTATGGTTCAGTCTGGCTCAGTTTGACTTGAGATGTAGGTATGACCTGAGTTGTGGATGGAGAATTGGAGGCTGGGTCAAACAGTGTCCTAAAGGTCAGTGTTTTCCAGAATTTAACATGTTGGTATTTGTCCTAGGGTTTTTATTGCCCTGGTAAAGTGCCATGACCATAAACAAATTGGGGAGGAAAGGATGTATTTCACTTTACAATTCTCGGGTCACATGCTCCATCACTAAGAAAAGTCAAGGCAGGAACTTAGAGGCAGGAACTGGGGCAGGAGCCATGGAGGAGTGCTGTTTACTGGCTTACTCCCATCACTTGCTCAGTCTACTTTCTTGCAGAAGCCAACACCACCAGCCCTGAGATGGCCCCACCCACAGTGAGCTGGGTCCTTTACATTAATCATCAATCAAGAAAATGACCACAGGCTTGCCCACAGGCCAATCTGGGGAGGGCATTTTCTCCAGAATGCCCTAGTTCTGTTTAGTTGACATAAAACTAGCCAGCACAACAATCCATCTCAAAAGACTGTGAGAATCTGTACATCCATTAAGTATTCAAATGTTGTTGCTGTTGGAGGGAATATCTGAGAAACATGAGGGTGAGATGCTGGAGAGAACTGGAAGCTGTTAGAAAGAAAAGAGGAAAAATATGCAGGAGAAAGTTAAAGGTTACCTCTCCCTCCTAGCCTCAGCCTTTGCCTTTTCCAGAGTGAGCTGGGGGCATTCCAGCCTACTGCAAGAGCTCTTCTTTTGCCCAGGGAGTGTTTTGCCCAAAAGTGGATGTTTCTCTCTCCTCTGAGATGACACCTACGCTTGTTTTTATGTTTTCATGAAAGACAGGCTCATCAGAATGCGTCTCAGAGCAGGTCAAGGAGACCTCCTGCATCAATATCATTTGGAGATGTTCATTGAAACTGTAGTCTCCTCCTTTATGGATACTGACAAGTGTGGACTGGTGAAGTTGGAGGAATTGTTGAAGATGGTACAACATTTTGCAACCACCACAGTAAAGACTGATTTAAGTAGTTCATACCGATAAGTGGTAAATCTGGGAGGGTTTTTGTTTAGAGAGGGATATTTTCCTGGTTTTAAAATTTTAGTATTCTTTTAATGAATGGTTATTAGAATCAAAGGAGAGAGTTTCTAGATACTTTGAGGTCTGAATAGTCTGTCTCTTGACTGTGTGGATAATTAGCATCACCAGTGAGGGGCAGATGGACAGTGTGCACTCTTGATGTGATATGTTTACAAACACCGTATTGCTAATATCACATCACAGTTGGAAAATCATAACCTGGATGTATTCATGAGAAAATGTCAATGTAAAGAACTTGACCTTGTGCCTTCAGCTTCTGGGAACGACTCTGTGTCATATCTGATAGAAGTGACTTTGTTCAGGGTGGGGACTAGCAATCCCAGCCATGTGAATAGGGTGGGAGTTTGGATCATGTGCTATCAGTTGACCTGGAGGTGGATTTCACCTATAGGGACAATCATGTCCAAGTAATGGAGACTGAAGCCAGCTGGACACTGAGACTTGAGTGAGGGTCCCTCTCTCAACACTGTGTGACACACCAAGTTCCAGGAGGCATTGCAAGCTGACTCCAAGGGAAGAGGCCCACATAAATGTCAAGGCTGCAGCCTCTCATATTTGCATCAGCAGATTTTAGTCTGTGTGCTGTGGTGGTATTGTGTTCCCCAAAATATTGTGCATCCTAATAAACTTATCTGGGGTCTGAGAACAGAACAGCCATAATATTAAACATAGAGGTCAGGCAGTGGTAGCACATGCCTTTAATCCTAGCATTCCAGAGGCAGAGATCTGCCTGGATCTCTGGTGAGTTCAAGGTCACACTGAAAGCAGCCAGGTGTGGTAACAAGAGCCTTTAATCCCAGGAAGTGATGGCAGGAAGGAGAAAGGTATTTAAGGCACGAGGACGAGGAATTAGGCCTGGTTAAGCTTTTGCCTGGTTAAGCTTTCAGGCTTTCGAGAAGCAGTTCAGCTGGGATCCATTCCAGATAAGGACACAGAGGCTTCCAGTCTGAGGAAACAGGATCAGCTGAGGAATTGGCGAGGTGAGGAAGCTGTGGCTTGTTCTGCTTTTATGATCTTCCAGCATTCACCCCAATGCCTGGCTTCAGGTTTGATTTTATTAATAAGACCTGTTAAGATTCATGCTACAGTGTGTTTCTTACACTCAATTGTAACCAAGTCTCATAGCTTCTGGTGAGTTCATTGAGTCCTTTTTGAGAATCATTAAAACTTCCAAAAGTTTAGAGAAGCCCTGAGTCTGTAGTTGGTATCAAATGTGAGAACAGCCCTGAGGACTATGCCCTCAAAATGCATGTAACTCAGGGTAGGCAGAACATTCCAAGAGAGAAACTTTTTATCAAAGAAAGTGGATGGTACTCTTTAAAAACTGAATATCATACAAGGCAAAACAAGGCTGAGGGCCTCTCCTGGGTGACACAAGACTAAGGGAGCATGATAGCTAAGTGCTTAGCATAAACTTAGGCTGTGAATGGGAGACAAGAAAACCCTCTAAAGGATGTTTGAATCCATCAGTAATATTGGAAAGCAGACAGTATATTGGAATAAAGAATTAGATCTATGCCAGACTGGCAGAAACAGATTATTGTGGTCATACAGGAGAGTGCCCTTGCTCTTCTTAGTGAGCACACACAGAAGCATTTAGAGGTAAAGGGCCCTAATGTCTCAGGTGGTTTATAAAAATTATATAGAGAAAAAGCCAACACACACTACAGCAAATGGTACAAAATACCAACAGGAGATGAGCCCGAGTAAAGAATAAATGGATTTTCTTTGTGCTACATTGCAACTTTTCAAATTAGTGTTTCAAACAAGGAGTTAAATAAAATACAGGCCCTGAACCCAGCACTCAGGTCTTGGTTTCTGAAAGCTTTCTCCAGCTAACTAGGGCTTCTGGGATAAAAAGCTTATTCTAGGACCAGAACAAGAAAAGGATGATGGAAGATGAGCTTGTAGCATCTCACAGTGCCAGGAAGAAAGAAGGGAAATATTGAAATACTCAAAAACAAACAATAGGGCTGGCGAGAGGGCTCAGGAAAGCCGATGATGCCTGCCAGGGTCTGACAGCCTGAGTTCAATATCCTGAACCCACACATTGAGGAGCAAACTAACTCCCACAAGTTGTCTTCTGACGTCCATAAACATGCTGTGACCCACACACACTCACACACATACATACACACATAAATGCATGCATACAAGATAAATGAATTAAACAAACAACTAAATTGATAGGATATATCAAAGAGACACAAGCAAACCCCATTGCCGGAACTGCGATTATTAGTCAAACAGAATAAACTAGTGTTAGGTGATAGCCTGAAGTAGAAAGTAAAAGGTCTTAGCCTATGATAATGTACAATATGATCCAATAAATAAGTGGAGAGAAGAGATGTATTTCTTGCATAGGAGAATTGCAGACAATTAATGTAGATACTCTGTCCTGGTCAGGGATGGGCATAACTTTACTCTTTAGGTGTGAGCTATGCACTGTGACTTCCAGCAAAGGTGGTGTGGAGTTGGATAGGAAAAGAGTGACCTTACAGGAGAGCAAACTGCTAACATGACCTCAGCTAGGTGAGCAAGGTCACCATCAACAGTGGCCAATCATGCCAGCACTATATGCCCTTCAAACTGTGAGGAAAACAGCGCTTGAACCCCAGCACAACTTTGAGGAAGACTTGTGACAGACTCCAGTAGAGGGGCACCCTATGCAGTACCTGACCCATACTCTTCAGAACTGACAGGTCATCCACCGGGAGAATCTGAGGAACTGTCACAACCAGGAATAATGTGCTACCCTGAAAGGGATCCTGGAGCAGAGAAAGATGTTAAAGAGCTTTAAACTTGATGCATCCATTTGAACAAATGTGCTATTCTAATGTAAGTTGACGTGAACAGAGGAAACTGGTAAGGGCAACCTGGAAACTCTGTGCCACTGTTTTACAGAAAAACCAGGAATAAAGTTGATGTTGGCATTAGGTTAACTTCCGGGAGTAGGGTAGAAGCTGCACATTGTTGTTAGTGGTTAAATGTTACCAAATATCCTTTCGTTGCTCGCTTGCTCCTCTGGCTAGACATGACTCTGTCAGGGCACTGAGGATTTGCTTCCATCTCTCTAGGACCCTGAGCTAGCACAGAGCCTGGCCTACCTAAGAGCCCACAGAAGCTGAATGAATAATGAGTCTCAGCAACCACTTCCACACAGAGAGGAATTGTAAAACAGCATCCTTCCGTGTTTACTTTCAAGGAAGCTTCGTGACCCAGCCCTTGGTATCCATCACGAATCAACAAATGTTTACCCTGGGCACTGCATCACAATTGTTAATGATTCATCGTTCCCATTGACCTGGTCCTTCAAAGAGAGGCCTTGTGGCTTCCCTGCTGCTCTAAGGAAAAGCTGAACAGTCTACAGTTTTAAAGTGCATGCTTGGGGCAAGAGGGGGCTTTCTGTTGTAACATCAGGTGAGGCGATCAGGTGGCAGAGCCACGCAGTAGCCAGGACCACCTGCTGTTTATTTCAGCTGTGCGCTGGCTCCCTGCCTATGCCCAGACCCCAAGGAACCTCTGTGGAAAGCCCAGTCAGGGGTAGGGACTTCCCCTAGTCCATCTCATTTCCTCTCACTACCTTTCTGTGTTGGCTGCTGTGTCCTGGACTTGATCTTTGAAGTGTAGCTGCCATTGTCTTTATCCCAGGTACAGCATCTCTGCAAACTGATCCCGATAACTCTTTGCTGGGCACAGCTCTGGGAACTCCTGCTATGTTTCACCTTTGGAAGGCCAGGTCCTGGAGACCATGTCACTCTCAGGGGACCTGGAAGAGCAGCTTTGGAAAAAGGGCCCCTACAGGAGGAGGAACAGCCATGCTCTCACTCTTGGCCGGGTGCTTTGCATGTATCATTCTAGCTCCCCTTCAAAACAGTCCCGTGGGGCAAATGTGCTGATGCCTGTGTGCAATCTCAACTCTTGGAGAACAAAGCAAAACTATTGTGAATTTGAAGACATACTACATAATGACTTCAAGGCAAGCCTAGGCTACCCAGCAAAATCCTGTCCCCAAACCAAACCAAACCAAACCAGTTCTCCCCACCTCATCCCCCCCCCTGAAAATCCCCAAAAGGAAAACCACCTCAGGCCCCCGCCCCCCCAAAATCCCCAAAAGGAAAACCACCTCAGACCCAGGAGGAAGCATCATAAGTACATCCACTTTTCCAGAGAACGACACTGCAGCTTAGAAGGCTCAATCCCTTGGCTCTGGTAAGCGATAGAGACACGCTTTGGATGCAGGCGGTCATGTACCATCCTCTAAAGCAGGCAGATGTATGCAGTGACAGAGACTGATAGTGATTAAGGAAAGAGGGGCTTTATTTCTTTCATCAAAGTCCAAGTGATGTGAAGAATGGAGAGGTGGATGGAGAGAGCAGGTCTGGATACAAAGATTCATTTTAATATCTGTGCCTGTCTGAGGCCTCTTCCCGGAGCACTCTTTCTTGGGTATGAGGTAGGGTTAATGAGCCAGGGAATGAGTGTCCCTTTCTCCAGTTTTCCTTAACTAAATTGAGGAGCATTGGCATCCAAACCCTCCAGCTCTCCTGGGGTGGCAGAGCTCTAAGGAGGAGGTACGTTAGGGAAAGGCATCTTCAAAAGAGGGCACGCAGCAAGTTTTTTTTTTTTTTAATTGTATTTAGTGTATTTGTTGGGAAAAACTCAAACTTTGATGCTAAGGAAGAACTCCAGACTGTGTTCTCCCCTACATTTGGCTGTGTGACCTCAGATATTGCTCAGCCTCTCTGGGCCCCAGATGTCTCTTCAGGGAAGAAGAGATACTCTTCTTTCCCATACAGAGATGTGAGCATTGTGTGAGAGTTACTAGAGTGCTAAGCACAGTGCCTGGCACACAGTGGTGCTTAATAAATGCAAATTCCCTTCACCTTTGGACTTTGCTTAAGAGAAATCAGAGGATCCAGCAGACCCACTTAGCTTCAGGAAACAGTCATTACAGAGCAGAAGAAAAGCATTCCATCTGATGTTTGGAATTGGTCAAGAGAACCTGAGTGTTTGACCCAAATCTCCTCCTCTACCATCTGTATTGTCATAGTCCAGTCATAACCCTTCTCGGGGTCACGTGCTAGAATGCCAGGTGGAGGCGGCTGTTTGGAAACACGAGGCCAAAGTGAAAGGGTGGCTTTGGAAATAAGAGATGGGATGATATGAACTCAGTGAAGTAGCATTTCCATCCCTGCCTCAGGGTACAGAATCCACGATTGAGGGGAACGGATCCAGCAGGAGGAGAGAGCCCAGTCTGTGATCCACATGCCCGCCACACTTCACAGTAGCTCTTTGCTTACCATCTGTTTGTGATGGTCTCGCTTAGCCCTGGGGCTTACACAGATGCATCCACGTATATGGACGTCTTCACTCAGCGGATATGAGGAGGAGGGATGCACACGACCAGCACCAAGTGACTCACAGGCCCGCTGTGCTTCTCTCTGCTCTATTTTCTCCTCTTTGTCCCTCGATTTCACTCAAGCACATTTCTCAGTCATCGATACTTGTAACACACAAGAAAAGAGAAGGACTCCAAAGTGTAGGGAATTTCTACACTGTGTTAGGCATTCATGGGCACTTCCAATTTAATGTTTTACGTCATCATTTCCATGTAGGACAGGCCCAAGTATTCCCCATTTTACTGATGAAGAACACAGGCTGACGGGAAACCACATGTCTCGTTCATGAGCTGGGAAACAGTGACACTGGGAGCGAGCTCTGTCTAACCGTAGAACTCTACTACCGGATTGATGGCAACCGTGATTAGGTAGCTGGATATGGAGGTGCATGCCTGCAGACCCAGCACTGAGGAGGCAGAGGCATGAGGACCATAACAAGTTCAAGGCCAACCTCCTCTGCATAGAAAAGCCAACCTGGTCAACATAGAAAGTTCCAGGCCAGACAGGATTACCGGGAGAGGTCCTGTGTCAGAACACCAATTAAACAAAGCACACACACACACACACACACACACACACACACACACACACACACACATTCACATGTGCACATGCAGACAGATACCACCACCACCACCACCACCACCACCAGGACCACCACCAGCACCAGCACCAGCACCAGTACCACCACCACCACCACCACCACCACCACCACAACAACAACCACAACCAACTGTACTTTTTAGTTTGTTTTCTTCTGTTACACATGAGCTATCTCTGTGACATTCTGGGTGGACTCTTCAATGCTAAAGGATGAGCTCCCTCTAGTGGCTGAGTGTGGTTCTGCGAGCCCTTAGTTATCTGAGGACGCAGGTGAATGCGGAGATAACTTCCTTCTTAGTAGTAGAGTTTTGTATAACAATATATTACTATGACTTTCTTACCACAATAGAGTCTAAATCTGGGTTTACCCCCACTGCAAAATTAACTACAGTAGAAATGGTAACCCCTATCTCTCCCAGGGGAGCCAGACAGACAACTGGGTTCACACTTCCATAGGACTCCATGGTTTTCCAAGTGTTTTCCCATCTTAATTGCAGGATCTTCATTACACCCTGAGTGTCAGGTGTCTCTTATTTATAGGAGAGTGAGTTAGGGACCAGAGATATATGTGACTTTTGAAAGACTATACTGAGCAGTCATTCTTACCTGGAACTAGACATTTCAGACCTGGGCTCTGCTGTGCCTTGGGACCCTTTCATCCCAGAACCACACTCTCATCCTGGTTGTACTATCTTCCAGTGAGGTGAAAGGTGATAACCATGGCAATGATGTATGGTGAAAGGTGATAACCATGACAATGATGTACGCAGGGCACAAGGCAGGTTATATTATGATGGATAGCTACAGCTTCCTGCCACACATCTCTCCCTCCTCTGCTCCATCCTTCCACCACCCCAGGAAGACTAAAATATAATGCAAAGGGGTCTGTTGGGTACTTACTCTAAACCCCAGCTCTCCCTAGAACCCTGAGGTTGAAATTCGCCCTCTTCAGCCTGGCAGGCAATGTCTTTCACCATCAGGGCGAGCCTTCCCTCTGCAGGCTTCTCTCCTACACTGCAACCCCCGGGAGACTGCTGTCTTCATCGCTGCCTTCCGAGATCAGCTCCAGTCACTCCTGCACCACCTCTGCCATCGGGAGCCGTTCAATTGTCCTTCCCTCTCCAGGTGAGAGGGCATCTCCCTCGGGAGGGTACTGGAAGCCCGTGGCCTATCCTCCATACCTCCCTTGCTTCTTTTTGTGAACTTCAGCCCCGTCCCCGTCCCCCGACTCCTGGCTTAGTTTATTTCTGGACCTTTGGTGCGATGCCCAGCCTAGTTACTGGCACACAGCTCAGTTCACTAATATTTGGCGAATGACTTCAGCAAAGCTGTAAAGGAATGCTCTGGGAACTGTAATGAGAATCAAAGTCACTTGACATAGTAAGGATGTGTTAAATGGGGTCTAAGGCAACTCGACAACTTGTAATGGAAGTTCATTGTCAACCCATATTCAAATGCTGCCAGCAGTGATGCTTAAATTGATATTAAAAAGACGGGGGGGGGCACAATAAGGGCCTCTTGGTTACTTTCAGAACTCTTTTAAGCGTCAGCAATGGAGGAAGCTGTGGTTTCTTGAGTAACACAAGTCTTGGAAACTTTGGGGCTTTTAGAGCACAAATGAGATTAGTCGATCAACAGCAAGAACACACTGGGGGCTGGGAATGTAGCCCGGTGGTAGAGCGCTTCTGTAGCATGCACAAGGACCTGAGTTCAATTCCCAGTGGCCCATACCTATCACATGAGCACTCAGGAGAGAGAGATAGAAGAATCAGAAGTCCAAGGGATATAGGGAAATCCAGCTAGCTAGGGAACCTGAGGATAATTTTGGGTAAATGAGACTGTTTAAAATGAGGCATTTTTTTAATAGGGGCTTCCCAGTGTCCCTTCTCTGTGGGCAACCCCAGATCCTTTAGGAGCTGGTACTGTTTGGATCTTGCTGACCATCTTTAAGTTTTGAGCATTTCCCCCACTAGGCTGGGCCTTGAAATCAGGCCATTCCAAATGCTAGGCAAGTACTGTATCACTGAGCCACATCCCCAGCCCCTGGTTTCTGGATTTTAATCACCAGCTAGAAAATCTTCCTGTTAGTGTCTTTGACTCCAGAAACTCCTCTGAATCATCCTGGACCTGGTATCTAAGTGTCTGCCACAATCCAGTGGGCTGCAGCTCATCAGCTGTTATTAAAGTACCAGCCTAAACTCTGCCTCCCTTAACATCACACTTACTAACTGTTGACACGAGGAGCATGAAGCCTTCTTTGCTTCTCTCCTGGAAATCTTTCCTCATCACCAACTCCCAAACCCCTCTGTTCACAGACATATGTAATGGCTGCCCCAGAGCCATCTCTGAGCAGGCTGGAGGTCTGCCTGCGGTCTGGGCTGCACACAGCCGTCGCTGTGAGTGTGAAATGGAACTTAACATCTGCCAGCCACACACCAACAGGAGCCTGTCACATCCTCCTCCGGTGGGAGATGGCCAAACTGGAAAGATCTATGGTAACAGAATTAAAACTACCCACACTCCCTGCATCACAAAGTCCGTGGTGTTTTTTCCTGCGTTTGCTGCCAATGTCCAGATGCAAACCTTCTTGATAAGTGCGTTGACAAGGTGGAAATTTTGATTGTGTTCTTTGCTGAACGTAATGATGTTTCACATTGTTTAAAAGTTGCTTGACTTGTCAGGTGGTGGTGGCACATGCCTTTAGTCCCAGCACTCAGGGAGGCAGAGGCAGGCAGATCTCTGTGAGTTCAAGGCCAGCCTTGTCTACAGAGTGAGTTCCAGGACAGCCACAGCTACACAGAGAAACCCTGTCTCAAAAAGCCAAAACAATGTGAAACATCATTACGTTCATGCCTGACTTATTTTAATTGGTAGAAAACAGTTCTCTTACACAGAAGCTGCTGATTTACCAAATGACCCCTGACGCTGGGCAGGTAGGCTGGGTCCAGGTTTTAGCTGATGCTGTCACATATTGCCTAGGCTAGGATGTTGATGTATGTCATCAAGCCTGCCTCTGCATCTAGGTTTGGGGCTCTGATGTGTATGGTACAATCAGGTGCTTGTTCCCCACATGGCCAGCAGCTGCTCCCAGGGACTGGCCTGTCTTGGTATCTGTCATGGCTTCGACATAATCCACTGGGTCTGAAAGAACCTTGGTACACTTGGTCTGCTACCAATAGACCCTAAGGAAGGCTCGGCTCCTTGGTCCCCATAGAATCCCCACCGAATACTGCATTTTATATCTGGACTCTTGCTCTGTTTCCCATTTCTTCTCAGGGACCTGACCCTGATTCCCTTAATTCAACCCAAGGTGGAATACTTGTGTGGTGGACATGACAATGGTCACTCAAATAACTCCGGGGAGAGGACCGTGGGTTCCTCAGTTGCTCAGAGAGCTGCTAGCAGACAACTTATGTGTTCTTTGAACATAGAGTAGTTGCTTTAGTGGCTTGAATGAAAATGTCCCCCCAGGCTCCTGTATTTGAAAACTGGGTCTCTAGTCGACAGTGCTATCTCAGGAGGTTTAGGAACTGTTGTCTTGCTGGAGGGAGTACGTCACTGGGGTGGGATTTTAGAGTGAAAATTTTCCAAGCACTTTCACTTTCAGATCTCTCTCTCTCTCTCTCTCTCTCTCTCTCTCTCCTTCTTCTCCTCCTTCTCCTCCTCCTCCTCCTTCTTCATGCTTGTGGGCCAAGATGTGAGCTCTCAGCTTCCTGTCCCTGCCACCATGCCTGTAGCTTGTCGACATACCTCTGCCCTGCCATCATGGACTCTGATCTTTCTGGAATCATAAGCCCAAACAAACTTTCTCTTCCTTACATTGCCTTTAGATGTGGTGCTTAATCACAGCAACTGGAAGGTAACTGATGCAGTCACCTCCCCTCGCCTGGAACATCTGATCCTCTGCCTCTTCAATATGAGATAACTCTAAAGGATTCTGTCAGTGTCAATACCTGCCAGGAGGCTATCTGAGGCCTCCATCAAGGCTGGATTGCAACCCAACATCTCCTCTGCCTCACTTCTGCTTACTTCCATGGTCTTCCATACTGTGATGGAGAAAAACATGGCCACAGCTTCCTCTATTTAAATCTTCATCCAGCATCTGCAGCCCTTAGAAGCCAACCGCTGACACCTGTCCCCACTCTGAGGGTACAGCTGTCTTTTGCAGTGGCTGGCTGAACCTTGGCATTTGATGCTGGTGGACTGTTCATCCATCTTCTAAGCCCCTATCTGAGAGGCTGCTGCAGCTCTGACCTCAATGCTGTCCTCACATAAGTCAGAGCATCACTGACCCCTGGGAAGGGCATTTTCCAGCTCTTTCTCTGAGTTGATTTTCAACTCACTTCTTAAAACTCCACAAAGACCCACCAATTTCCAGTGACTGGGAGACGGGGCTGTGTGTATGAGCACATTCCTTCCTTGTCTCTCACCCTTCTATTCCTTTCCCTGTTTTCACCCTGTGGTTTGAAAGAAAATGGTCCCCAAAGGAAGTGGCACTATTAGGAGGTGTGGCTTTGTTGGAGGAAGTGTGTCACGGTGGGAGCAGGCTTTGAGGTCTCTTTTTCTCAAGCTTCCCTCAGTGTGACAGTCAGTTGACTTCCTGTTGTCTGCAAGATGTAGCACTCTCAGCTCCAGCACCACATCTGCCTGCACGCTGCCATGCTCCTCTTCATGATCATGACTGACTGAACCTCTGAAACTGTAAGCGAGCCACCCTGAGTGAAATGTTTTCTTTGTAAGAGTTGCGGTGGTCATGGTGTCGCGTCCCAGCAATAGTGAACTCTAACTAAGACACACTCCCTGGTGGGGCCTGTACTGTCTCCCTTGTGGCCACATCCCCGGGTAACCTATCTACTCCTGTCCTTTTGCTGTCTTCCACATGACAGCCAGGAACTTCTAAGACTCAGACCTGCTATTTGGCATGGCATTCCCCTGCCTAAAGGACACCATTGGCTCCTTATAACTTTCATGACAAGACCCAGACCCTTATCAGAACACAGGTGAGCCTCCGTGGTTCTGAACCACTTCCCTCTACTGTCCCTGAGGCCCTGAAAGTCCCTCTGGCATCCTGCATACTGTAAATGCCTGCAAGCTTCCAAGGACCTGTTCAGGCCATGCCATCTGCCTAGAGCGCTTGTCCCAAGCTTCTTCACATTTGCAATCACCCCCTCCTTCCAGATTTAGATCAATTGTCAGCCTTTCCAGAAACACTTTGTGAACTTCCAGGCAGAGCTGAGAAGCCCTCCTCAATGATATAAATAGTATGCATTATTACCACTAACCTTTTTTACTTAATCGAGACTTCTCTCATGTACCTTGTGCCTTTTGAAGGCAGCAAGCAAGTCTTCTTTGTACCTTGGAACTCCATCACCTGCATGGCACTTGACATAGAGCAGACATTTTCATAAGACCTAGTCCAATGGTCTTGATTTATGGTGCTGAATTGTTTTGCAAAATATTCTATCAGTTTAAAGTGTTACAATCAGTGTGCAAATGAACCAACAGCATTGTAACTTCCCTGAAGTTGGGCATTGCTAGTCTTAAATTTGATGGCTATAAAATGCTCTGCCTTGTTTTGATTGCATTTTTAATAGATATTGGGATTAAACATTTCCCTGTGTGCATTACTGATTAATAGCATCTCTTGTCATATGGATTATGTATTCTTGTCCTTGCTTTTGCCTAATAACCAACTGTCTCAAGACGGTTTTTTTGACTTAGAACCATCAGCACTGAAAGGAGTGCATCCAAATGGAGCTAGCTGGAATGGAGCTCTGTGAATTCGAGCTAGGATTTTCTTTCTTTAAAACAACAGGTTTCTTTATTTCTGAATGGAATCCCATGGTAACTTGTAAAAAACATGGACTCCTGGGCTTACATCTACCGATTTGTGTTCTGCCAAAGGAGCTAGGATTTCCCCAACACCCCAGGCGACTCTGGCACTGCTGGGTTAGCCAAGTCTGAAGACTGGCCCTGGGAACCACCTGCCTCCAGCTCTGTAGCATATGTGCTTGTGGAGGCCAGGTACTTGGATCTGGAGCAAAGAAAAAAGAGGAACTCTGTTGCTGTGTTCTGACACCCGAGGCACTTTATTCAGTCAAGTGCTTTCCTATTTGTGCGGCTCCAGCGGGAGACACAGCGTGAATGCATAGGAACTCCACAGAGGCCACTTTGGGCTCAGCAGATGTGGCAACTCACTAAAGAGTCCCATTACATCTCACCAGCTGGGGTGAGGGTCGGTGCCACCCGATGCAAAGCAGGCTGAAAACAGCCAGTGTAGAGGCTACCCACAGGGTTTATATCCTTCCCCCTGGAGCCGGAGGTCTTGGTTCTGTTCCCAGCTGGCTGTGTGACTTCAAGCATGTTTCCGTATCTCTCCAGGCTGTGGTTGCTTCATCTGTGAAATGGGGGTGTAGCAGACGATGTAGAGGGAGGGTTTAGCACAGTACCAGTTGCTTAGTGTGTGCTCAGTGAATGCCAGGCATTGATGTATGTTCTTGATGGATTCCTCATCTGCTGGGGAGCTGAAGGTGCGTGGGGCAACAGGGGACATTCAGGCAGCAGGGAAAGAGGAGGGGGGCCTGCTGGAGAGAGCTTCTAGGTCTCTCCTACCTTGGGAATTGGCATATCAGTAACAAATGTTAACACACACACACACATACACACACACACACACACACACACACACACACACACACACACTTTTGAGCTTTTCTCTTTCTTACTTCTTGGCTGTCTCCCACAGCCTAGAGAGCAAGCATTACGATGGAAGGCCAGAGGGGTTCTTATATGAGACCAGGTTCCTGAAAGTCAGAAAGCGTCCCTGCCCACCCCGCTGTTTCCAGGTGGCTTCAGTCGGTCCCATTCTCACTTTTGGGCTACTTGCCTCTCTGGCAGTTTCCATGGATGTTTCTCTCTCATTCCTGCCTCACACCCATCCCTGGAGGCCGGAATCACCATCCTGCAGCAGGCATCTCTTTTTCTCTCAGGTACATAGACTCAAAGTGGCATCGATCTTCTGGTCATTCAGAGTTGTGGGGCCAGTGAGGTCTCATTGGGTAAAGGTACTTCCCATGTAGGCCTGAGAGCATGTGTTTGGCCCCTGGACCTCTCAAAGGGGTAGGAGGAGAAACCTGACTCCATGGAGATATGGAAGTACTTCCAGGTGGCCTACGATATACTCCTGCTTCCTGCCTCCCTGTCCTATACCAGGAAGTCTGTGTCAGACAACGGTTCCACATTTGCTGAGTCTCCTCAAAACTTGATAGATCTCAGCCACATAGCTAGTCCATGTCTGGTCCCCAACTAGGTTCCTAACCTAGTGCCTTCTTGGGTATCTGGCTACCTTCTGGGTTCCCAGCCAGGTCTGTTGGTTAGGTTCCAAAGCCAATGGTTGATCTGTCTTTTGGCTAGGCATTGTCTGTTTTCATCTCCGATGACATCACTAGGCTCTGATGTTCTGTCTTGGTGCATAGTAAGAACTGAATAAATATTTATTGAATGAATAAATTGTAACCATTCAAGGGTAGTGGGCATTGCAGAAATGGTTTGTGATCAAGTATTTAGTTTCAAAGCCAGGGTGATTTTAAAAGTTTTGTTTATTTTCACCCAAACTCTAGCCTGTTAGAGAAACATGCAGCTGATTTTCTTAGATTTTAAAAGGTGCCAGAGGACTTAATTTAACATGCTGAAGCTCTTCTGCTTCCAGAGAAGTTACCCCAGACACTCTGGCTATATTATCCCAAACCCTGTTCACATTCCCGCCATTTGGATTTGATCTGTGTTTTTGTTCAGTTGGGGATAAACAGCTTTTTAATAATTCTGTAATAAAAGACTCCATCCATCTCTGCTGTTTAAAATCTGTGTCGACTCAAATATTTATTTAAAAGCTCCCCCCCTCACATGGTTTAAAGGGACTCAGACACTTTATAGAGGTTTTTCCAAATCGAAAACTTCACTTTTCAAAAATAAAATTTTTGCTTGCTGTTCCGTGGGGAAACCAACCACTTTAGAGATGAAATGAAGGAGAACCAGTTGGGCAGATGAAAACTGAATGTGAGGTCTACTTAAGAAGGTCACAGAAGGTGTGGGAAGTGCTCCACCAAGCCTTTCTCTCAGTACCTCATGCTCTAGGCCTGTCTCCAAGGGAAGCCTGGAGGGTCCATTCAAGAAAGCAGGCTTGCCTTCCAGAGCATTATTCCTTGCTAGAGTGGAGCTGTACCTCTTCACACTGGATTTTAATATGGTCTGTGTTATGAACTGAATTGCCCCCACCTTCCGTCAGGTCCATATTTGTTGAAGACTTGGTGTGCAGTGTGGCAATATGAATGTATTGGAGCAGTATGTTGTGCAGGAAATTAAGATTGAGTGAGGTCAAGGTGGGGCCTGAATCCCATAGCCGGGCTCCTTAAGAAGAGGAAGGAACCTGCAGAGCTCCCTCTGCACACCAAGGCCAAGAGAGGACACAGTGGTCAGGTACCACCCTCTAGCCAAGAAGATGTCACCAGAGACGGACTTTCTGGCAGCACCTGGACCCTGGCCTTCTGGCTTTCCTGTCATGGGTAGCTGCTTAAGTCAGTCAGATGCTTTGTTTCCGCAGCCCCCTCCTGGGTTTTCCTTTTCTGTTTTAGTACCTTTTCTGAGGACAGCCGGTTGCTTTCTGTGATGGCTAATCTTGATTGTCACCTTGATTGGATCTGGAATCAACTAAGGAATACACCTCAGGGCAGGTCTGTTGAGGGTATTTCTCAGAAAGATTAATTGAGGGGAACAGACCTTTCCCCAGAGTGAGCAGCACTGTGAATAGAGAGGGCCTGTGAGCAGCCCGGTGGACAGAGAGGGCCAGGGAGAAAAGCTACCGCTCGCCCGCTGCCTTCATCTATGAGTGCACAGCAGCCATACTACTGTCTTGCTGACTCCAGGCTCCAGCCCTTTTGGATTCCAACATGGACTGAAGACCACAGACTGTTAAGGAATCTTCCAGGACTTTCGTACTCAATTAGAGCTGCTAATGCATCCAACCTTGTGAACTGAGCAGTGTGGCTTCTGAACCTCTCTGATAAGTGCCATTGTTGGACTACTCAGCCCTTATTCATAAGCTATTCTAGTAAACATGCAGACACTCACACACACGCTCACATTCACACATACATACTCACACACACATACTCACACATACATACTCTCACACACATATTCACACTGTCATACACACTGTCTCACACACACCATCTCTCTCTCTCTCTTTCTCTCTTTCTCTCTCTCTCTCTCTCTCTCTCTCTCTCTCTCTCTCACACACACACACACACACACACACACACACGTTTCTTGATAGATAATGATATCCTTTCAACACCTGTGTGACCTTGACTCACACCCAGAGAGGTGGCTTCATCGTCATCTTCACTCTGTAGAGAGGAAAAGGAAGTTGAGTGGCCGGCTCAAGGACACGTCCCCAAACAATTATGTAGGTGCATTTTTAACTCAGCATTTTGATTTCTTGTCTCCACATGCCCTCACGGTGCCCCATTGGCTCTGCACAGATAAAATGCAGCTGATAGTATCAAGTGGTATAACTGTAAAGCTTACAAGGAATGCGTCCTGGCCCAGGCTTTGTGTGTGTGACTATAGCAGCCTGGGTGTGCACGCGGAGGTTGGAGGATGGCCTCCAGTGTGGGTGTCTCCTGTTGTTCACTGTTGTGTGCTCTAGACTATCTGGCCTGTGAGCTTCCAGCAACTCTCCTGTTTCTATCAGGAGTCCAGACCCTGTGTGACTGTCCCCAGCTTTTGTATGTGTCCTGGAGATCTGAACTCAGCTGTGAGGCTTCTGAGACAAGGGGTTTTACTCATTGAGCTATTTCCCCCCCCCCCTTCTTCTTTGTGTAATAGCATCTCATTCTCACCATGACTCTAACAATTCTTTTGACCCTTGACACCGTGATTAGGATACTTTCCCCTCCATGCACAAAATAATGTGAGTATCTGCAGGTCTTTTTCTTTAGTTACTGGATTTGTTTTCCTTTATCCACTAACCAGAGACTTCGGATAAACCCTGCCTTTGCCAATCAGACAGTTACAATTTTGCTCAAGAAAGATGATGGATGGCACAGGTCTGTTGAGGTGGGGATAAATGTCCAGTCAGGCCTGCTGAGTCCTGGGACTGATCAGGTGATGGTATTATAATTAATGCTGCTATTATAATTAATACCCACTTTACAGTTGAGACTGAACTACCTCCTCTCCCCATTTCCTGTATCATCTGGATCACCCACCAGTTGCTGCCTGTTCTTACACAAATACTGTTAGAAACGATTATAGGTACAGGATTGCAGGTTAGGTCCCTTCAACTTGCAGAAGGTCATTTTGTCCTCACAGTGACTTACTGTTATTTCTATCTTGCAGATGAGAAAATTGAGCTCATTGACCAGAAGCAGCTTCTCAGCTTAGAGCTAAGACATGTTTTGGTACAAGTGCTCCAGTGAGATACCTAGAGTATCAACATTATCCCTGTTTCCTGTGGAAACTTTTCTTTCTGTGAACCTCCCCAACCTACAGACAGTGGAGGACTTGGGGACACCTGGCTCTATGAGCATCGTCAAGTCTCATAGCACCTGGGTTAGTTTTCTTCAGCCAGATTTTCTCTAACGACCTCTAGCCAAATGTAAGCAAATATCCCTGGGTTTCTGGTCAGTATAGGTAAAGTTCTTGGATACAAGGACTCTCCGGGCTGTGTTTGTGTGGTCACATCTCACTGATGGCTGCTGAGATCCGGCCTCTGGACAGCAGCCCACCCCGCTGGCCTCCAGTGGAGTAGAGATGCACAAGCATGTTATCGTTTTTGTGATGCACTGACTGCTCTTCCACTACTATGCTCCAAGCTTCTCAATGGTGGGCACTGGTGAGGTCCTTAGGAAATGCTCTCTAAGCTGCACTCAGGCCTCTCCCAGCTTTGAGCACCCCCCTTGACAGTGTAGAAAAGCAGGATTGGTTTTGTGCTCCTATGCCTGTACAGGTCTTGAGTCCACACGCTGTAGAAAGTCGCTGCTCTTGGCTTAAGGTTCTGCTGCTGCTGCTGTCTTGAAAGGCTCAGCCATTTTCAGTATCACTCCCTCGAGTCATGTAGTGGCTCCTGCAAAGGCAGCTTGCCTGTCTCTGTTATCCAACCCCAAGTCCCATGGCCTGTTCTTTGGATATTGGACACCTAAACAGAGGTAGGGAAGTTTAATATTCTTACTTTTTCAATCTTTATGCTTTCTGCCCTTGGCACCATTATTAGAATGTTTCCCCCAACATGCATAAAATAATGTGAGTATCTGCGGGTCTTTTTCTTTAGTTACTGGATTTGTTTTCGTTTATCCACTAACCAGAGACTTCGGATAAACACTGCCTTTGCCAATCAGACAGTTACAATTTTGCTCAAGAAAGATGATGGATGGCACAGGTCTGCTGAGGTGGGGACAAATGTCCAGTCAGGCCTGCTGAGTCCTGGGACGGATCAGATGATGAGATGAGTTGAATTGAGGACAGGGACTGATGATCATGTGCTAACCATCATTCCTGGCCCTGGGCTGCCATCCTCATGCTCTCTCTCTCTGGAACACGGCCACGTTGAATGGGAGGATGTTGTTTGGAGTAAGATTTCGTTGAAATAATCAGCAGTGAATGTAGCATGTACAATCTGTGGAGACTTGACATAAAAATATGATCAAGGGACAAAGTCCCTGCCCTTTCTGAAATTAAGGGAAAGAGTAGACACAGGCAAATCAGCAAACAGCCTAAATAGCAATTCTGGGTGATGGACAGCTGCACACAAAGAGGATGTCGGGGCACAAAAAGCATCCAAGAGGGTGTGACATTGAGGAGAGAGTGGAAGGAGGCCTTCCAGGGTGGGGACAGGAGACTAGATTGCCAATTCAAAACCTCCGAGACTGGAGAAGAGGTGGGCTGTTTGAAGCATGGGGCAGAACCGGAAAAGAGCAGGGGCACTGAAGGCCAAGAGGTGAGCAGTGATCCTGGAGAGGAAAGTCGCATTCAGAACAGAAATTAGGATTTTCTTCTTGGTCCTTAGAATCCGAAGTCACTGAAAGACGTTGCTTCCTGTGGCTAAGGTTGGTCCTCCTGAATTATACAGGGGTTGATTGATGGGGAAGAGGAAGAGGAAGTGGTCCAAATAGGAGTGTACTTTAGCTGCCTGGTGAAAAACTAGTGGGAGTTTAAACTTGGTAGTGCATCTGCGGAAAAATCTGAAGGACTCAGAAGGGGAAGAATGGGACTGGCGATGGACGGTGAAGCAAGGCTGGAATGGACCACGCCTGCGCACAGCAGTCATTAAACAGTAGCCTTTTCCTTGTCCTTGAATCTGGGCCTCTGAGGCTGCTGCCATCCCTTGAACACACCCTTAGAAATGTAGGCTTACCTTTCTAAGCTCCAGCTTGGAAAGCCCAGGGAGCTCAGGAGTATCTCCTCTCTCCTTTCTGGTTTCCAGGCCTCTGCTGCCGGCGATGGCCACCTGGTTGTAGCACCTGGCGAGCGGTTCCATTTCATATTGAAGTCACTGTCAGTCAGGCTCTTTGTCTTTGTCCTTATGCTGCTGAGCCAAACCTATGCCATTATACAACTGTCAAGAAACATGGGTTCCATGTGAGGAGAATTCATGTGTGGGTAGGCGCCTCTAGAGCTCAGGTGGAGCTGAGATCTCGTGAAGGGGTCACTGGTCTCTGAGCTATGGAGGAAGCAGCACCTGACTCCTCAGAGCAGGGTTTGGTGTGGTAGAGATCTGATGCTTCTGTCTCTCCTGGGCATATCTGGGAGGGTATAAGTAACAAAAGAGGCCATGTGGAGCGAGGAACTCAACCAGGGACCAGGGTCTATATATATACACACACATGTGTGTACCTATATATCGTGTGTGTAAGTGGATGCACACATATCAGTGCATGGCACTGTATTATGTCCATGTTCTTGCATTCTTAATTTAAGGGCCTCATGTGCATGTATGTATGAACTTGCATAGTTCTGTATATGCACATACATGTTTGTATGTGTGGGATGTGTATTGTGGAATATTATTTTAAGATGTGTTACATTCATTTATGCTGGGGAATATTTGTTTAATGATGCAAAGATGTGTTGCATTCTTTTATGTTGCATTTGTTTAACTCTGTAAAGCTGTGTTACTTTGCCTGCCTAAAACACCTGACTGGTCTAATAAAGAGCTGAATGGCCAATAGTTAAGCAGGAGAGAGGGATAGGCAGGGCTGGCAGGCAGAGAGAGTAAATAGAAGGAGAAATCTAGGCTAGAGAAGAATGGGAAGAGGGAGGAGAGAGAAAAGGAGAAATAGAGGAGGATGCCAGGGGCCAGCCACCCAGCCACCCAGCCACCCAGCCACACAACCAGCCATGGAGTAAGAAGGAAAGAAAGACATATAGAATAAAGAAAGGTGAAGAGCCCAGGGGCAAACGTAGTTAAAGAGAAATGGGATAATTTAAGTTAGAAAAGCTGGCTAGAAACAAGCCAAGCTAAGGCTGGGCGTTCATAAGTAGGAATAAATCTCCGTGTATTTATTTGGGAGCTGGTGGTGAGCCCCACAAAGAGTAAAAAAAAAAAAAGTGTGTTTGTGTGTGTGTGTATAAAATGATTGTGGTGCCAGTGTGTATGTGCAGGAACCCTGGCTTAGGCAGCTCCTCCCCCAGAGTCACACATGCCCCTGACTGCCAGCAGGTGGCCCCTGAGCACCGTGTGCTAGGCTCTGGGGACAAGGTCCACTCTGCTGGCGCAGCCTTCTCCAATTATCTTTCCACTGGTCTGGCCTCTTCTCTTAAGGCTTTGGTCCTGAGGGATCCTGGGAGAAGGAAGACAATTCTAACCTGCATAAAGGGCCTGAGAGTGTAGGGCTGGGCGGGGCCGCTGAGCTCTCGTGGTGCTCCTGGCTCTGTGCCGGGTTCTCAGCTGCTCCAGTGTGGTCAGTCGGTACATAGGCGAGCCCAGGCCTGGGCTGAGCTAAGGAGCGTGGCTAAAGATCTGTGCCACAGAAGGGAGTGAAGAAAGTACCAGGCATGTCTGTTCACCTGCTTATAGTGGCACCAGGGCCAGGCAAGACAGGGAGAGGTGTTTCTCCTGCTTGTCAGCAGAGAGCTGACGTCCATGTCTCATAAAGACAGTACCAAGTGCCCAAAGGCAGCGACTCTCTATCGCATCATGATTATCTGGTCTTTGGACTGTCGGGCTTGAGAATGATAGCTGGACTCACTGACGTGCTTATGAGATCTGCAAGAACACTAACAGGCTCCCTTAGCCCCTGCTGTTTGAATTGTCTATCATCTAGGTTATTCCTCAGTGTGGCTGTGAGCAGAGGGGGTCTTAGTCTGTGTCTGGATCTGTGGTGTTCATCCAAGGACTGAGTCAGGATGGGTGCTTGATAGTGACTTGGTGAGCACTTAGAGGAGTAATGCCTGAATAAGGGCAGTTGAGGAGGTAGAATGGGATTCATGGAGCTTGTAGCCAAGTTCTGAACCAAATATACTCCGGTTGGAGTTGGAAGGATTCTAAAGGAGGTGGGAATTCTAAGAATGGAGGGAAGTAGACCTTTGGAGACGGCACTGGAAAAAACAGAGTCATTGCGCAATCCTGTGGTTTTCCTATCAATTTCCTGCCAGACCTTGGGAGCCTATGGATGTAGCTTAAGGCAGCCAGTGGCAGTGGCAGGGGGGAACTTTGAAGATGATGTGAGGAGCTGGGAATGTAGCTCAGTTGGTGGAGTGATTGCTTAGCATGCATGGAGCCCTGGGTTTGATTTCCAGCACGGCGTAAACAGGGCATGGTGGCACACTTCCAGACTGAGGAGGAAAATGAGAAGCTCAAGGTCATCCTCAGCTACAGAGTGAATTTGAGGCCAGCTGGGTTACATGAGACCCTGTCTCAAAAGACCTCCAACAAATCAATAAAATAAAATAAAAAAGAAAGAAGAAGATTGTTGGATGAGATTCTGGACACGGCCTCAATTCAATTGAAAAAGCTTAACATTTTTGTTTTTACTTTGAAGATACATTGGATGCTTTTTTTTCTTTTCTATTTATCATTTGTGCCTTGTGTGGTGTGTGCATGCCCATTTGACTGCGCGTAGGCACATGGATGGATGGATCTTCATGTGCAAGGGTGTGTGTCTACTTGGAGGTCCAAGATTGATGGTGACAGGAATCATCATTGCTCTCCCTTTCTTCACCTTCTTCAGTGAGGCAGGGTCTCTCAAACCCAGAGCTCATCAATATGTCTATATCAGTCTTGCTCTGGGAGTGGCGCGGGAGGGGGCAGTCCCCTGTGTCCTCTTTCTGGGGCTGGACCTATAGGTGGGCCATCAAGCCCACTTGGTGTTTACATGGATTCTGGAGATCTGAGGTACGATCTTCATTCTTACACAGCAAACAGCCATTGAGCCATTTTTCTTGCTCCTGAAGTACATTTTTAATTGAGAATATTTACTTAATGAACTCCATGGTTCCAAATCCTGCCATTATTTGGAGATGGCCATACAAGATTTCTGCTTCCTCGGTGGTATATTCTAGTCGGGAGATAAGTAAATATGTAAACGGACAAGTTAAGTCTGGATGTGGAGTGAGAGGCACATGACAGAGCTGGAACCTAGGAGAGGGACTCAGAGAGGAAGAGGAGGTGGAGTTCCTTAGGTTGGGGGCCACGCGTGAGCCCTGGGAGGAGGGGACAGCTGAGCCTCTGTTGTGTCTATGAGGTAAGAAGAGCATTCTAGAAAAAGTTTTTGTTTGAAGAAAAATGTCTGTGGGAATCAGAAAACCATCACCCAGTCAGCCTTTTATAACTTATTTATTTATTTAAATGTATTAATACAGATTCATTGTAAAATTTTCAACACACACACACACACACACACACACACACACACACACACACACGGCAAAATGTTCCTCTCCCCTCCATGTCCCCTCCCCAAACCCCCAGATCCACTTCCTGGAGAGACTCTCTACATTGGTAGAGAGGTAGGTAACCTCTCAGACTTTTTTCTATGCATTTGCAAGTATATTTCTTAATCACTGCTTTCGCTTGTCTTTCAGGGTGTTCAAACTTAACAAGTCCCACGTGGGATTGTTGGTTCTCTCTACTGTACATGATCCCTTCCCAGGCTCTTGTTTTGGTGAATTTGCTACCATCCCTCAGAATCTTCCAGGCCCCAAGGCGGTGGGGAGGGGGGGTGGGGGGCGGGGGGATTGTCCTGATTCCTTCTTTGCTGTCAGGCCACAAGTTTAATGTCCTAGCAAGTTCTGCAGGCTCTACTTTAAGAGCAAACCCCATATCTGGGCACTTACCATGCTTTGCTTTGTCCTCAGCCTGATCAAAACTCTGCACATCTCCCCAGGACCTTCTACCTGCTCTTCCTCCTCCCCCTGTTACTTTTTGCAGTTTTTTTCTCCATCTAGTATCCAGTGCAATCTTTCAAATATAGTAAAGCAGGTCATGCCCGCCCCCCATCCTTAATACTCCAATGGCTTCCACTTTCCTTCAAGAATAAAACTCAAACTTTTCATCTGAAGTCTAAAATTCAAAGCCTAAATGACTGGGCCCCTGCTTCCTTTCTAATCTCATCTCTTTCCTTTTTCCTCTTATACAATATCCTGTAACCACACTGCACACCACATCCCTATCCTTCAGATTGTGTAGAGAGACCTTGAGCTTGCTGGGCTGGCTTAGAACATCTTTCTAATCTTAGCCTAGTGTTACCCTCCAGGGAAGCCTTCCCCCATGGCTTCACATAAAAATAGACTCCCTTCCTTCCTGCTTCCTCCTTCTATAGCCACCTCTTTATTTTATGCCTGTTTTCTTTCCTTACCCTGCTTACATTACTGGACCTCCCTTGCTCCTCTCCTGGCTCTTATCCCTTGTATTTCAGTTCTATTAGGGCAGAGATGTGACTCCTACTGTATCAATTATGTTTCCTCTTGCTGTGATAAAATACCTTGACTAAAGAAAGTTAAGGAAATGGGTTTATTTGAGCTCAAAGTTCAAGGATATAGACTATCATTTTGAGGAAGTCATGGTAGCAGGAGCTTGAAGTGGCTGGTCACATTGTATCTACAGTCAGGAAGCAGGGAGAGATGAATGTTGATGGTCAGTTTGCTTTATCTTTTTTATGCTCTCATGGACCCCAGCCAGGGGACACTGTCTTGTCCCACTTCAATTAACCAAATCCATCGCAGACACTCACAAAGGCTAACCTAATCTTGATAATCTTTGTAGTTATGCCCAGAATCTCATCTTCTAGGAGATTCTAGATGTTGTTAATTGCTAAGTAAGATTAACCACATACCTGACTTTCTCATGGCTCTGTTGATGGATGAATAAAATGATCTCCATTTTGTTGCTAATGCAAAGGCTGTAGTGGACATTCTTGTAGATCTATACCTTCAGGAAATTGTGTAAGGGTTTCTGTGCATGGATTCTTGGAAGTGACTACATATATTTTAAAATTCAATAGATATTACCAATTTCCGTCTAAATCACTATATCGGTTTGAACTTCCATTTACTTTGGTGGAGGACTGTCTTTCCTTATGTTCTTATCAACTCTAGATAATAGTATAACGTTTTCTTCCTTTTAGTCTGTGTCATAAACAAAACCTGAGTATTGTATGTTGTTTTAATTTGTTCTTTCCTTATTATACAATGTTGGATATAGCTTCATGTATTCTTTGTAGTTTTTCTCTTATATGTGAGAGTTAGCTTTAAAGTTTTCTGTTTGTGTGCTATAATCCAGACAAGCACAGAGGTTACTTAACTAGTAAGGGACCAGAGGGGAGAAGATCTTCAAAAGAAGGGGAAATAGGATACAGTGTTAGAGAGAGATAAAAGAGGGGACTTTCCCTAGACCAGGAGGATTTAGTATGAGAGGGATGTGAGAGGTGGGTGCATGATGGGATATGCGGAGGGGCAACTAAGACTAAGGGGCATTTGAACAAGCACATGAACGCCTGCTACTGTAGAAGCATCCTAAAACATGTCCAGCTACAGAAGGAGTCTAAATGGAGGCACCAAATAATGAGGGAGACAGTGATGCAACTGGACATCTTATGCCACCAAGCAACACCTCCAGTGCCAGGAATGGATTACATCTTGCTGAGGCATTGGCCAAAAGGGTCACATGGACAGCTCTCTGGCCTCCAACATCACAGGATATCGACAAGGCTATTGGTTGCTCTCCTCAGCCTGATAGTAGGACTCTACTGTTGACAGTACTTACTCATGTCATCAAGCACAGAGACATCGAGCTGGTGCCTAACTAGAAGTTTCACCCCTACTAATTCAGGTTCATGGTATTAGGAAGGTACTCTGCATGGTGCTGGAAGAGAAAGATAATCATAATTATCACCTACCTACAAGTCCCGTGACTTCGAGTAGTGACCCGCTTGCAAGCTGTACTGGTGCAATAGTGGTACAAATGTTACGGGAGTCACCTGTCAACCTGTCAACTTCCATGGACCTGTGCAGATCTGCGTCCAGGAGACCTGGGATCTGAGACCCTGAAAGAATGGAGTGGACTACAGTCTAATGCTGTAGACAATCTTGTTCTAGTTTCAGTGTGCTTTTATACATGAATGACACAAAGAAAGCAATAACCCAAGGAAGGTTGTTTGAGTTCAGAAAAACATGGTCAGGAAAACATGATCAGAAAAACAAGTAAATAAATGCCAGTAAGCACATATTAAATATTAACAGAGCAGCCCTTTCCTGGAATTTTCTCAGGATAGACCAATTTAAACACAATTTCCTGGCATGATCGATTATATCCAGGAAAGCATGAAAGCAAGGCAGAAGGCCGTATCCAGATTCAGGGTACACTGACCAGATGGAGTTCTATAGTTATGTCCTGACATCCAACAAGATAAACATTTCTTATAACTTGAGTATAAATGATTAACACAGGAGGTAGAAAATCACATCTAAAAATAATCAAGGGAACAAAATACACTTGAGGTAAAAGGCCCTCTGCTTTTTTTTTTTTTTTTTTAAACTCTTGTGCTCTTTGGGTCCTGCCATCCAGCTCCCAAATAAATTACACACACAGAGACTTATTCTCACTTATGAATGCCTGGCCTTAGCTTGGCTTATTTCTAGCTGGCTCTTCTTAACTTAAATTATCCCATCTATCTTTTGCCTCTGGACTTTTATCTTTCTCTATTTCTGTATATCTTTCTTTACTTCTTACTTTGTGGCTTGCTGTGTAGCTGGGTGGCTGGTTCCTTCCTTTCTCATTCCTCCTTCTCTTTTTCTCCTGTTTATTCTCTCTCCTGTCATTCCTGCCTATCCTTTCTTCAGCCTAGCTATTGGCTGTTCAGCTCTTTATTAAACCAATCAGGTGTTTTAGACAGTCAAAGTAACACAGCTTCACAGAGTTAAACAAATGCAACATAAAAGAATGCAACACATCTTTGTTAAGCAAATGTCCCATAGCATCAACAAATGTAACATATCTTCAACTAATATTCCACAATAGTTTCCTGAGGCATTGTTTACCATGCTTCACATCATTCTTTTGACCATGTTTCCACAGTAATCAACCACTTTTTTTTTTTTAAATTTAAGACCCACTCCATGAAATGGCACCCACACCTGACACTGCTAAAGTGGCCCAAAACCCGAGACTAGATAGGTAGGTCATGGGCCTAGGGGAAAACCTACTACTATTATTTTGCTAAGGGAATATAGAAATAAAATGACTCCTGATGACATATTACTCTACCCATAGATCAGTGCCTCACTCAGCCCACATCAGAGAAGCTTCTTCTTGCAGTAGGTGATAATTAACACAGATACTCACAAATGGACAATAGGAAGAGAGTGAGAGACTTTGGAACACTCAATCCTAAAGGGGGTGTCTTCGTTAAAGCCCTCCTCTCAATGCTCAGGGATCTATGCTGAAGAGGAGGCAGAAAGATTGTAAGGGTTGGAGGGGACGGATGACTCCAAGGAAACAGTGTCTTCCAGACACAACGGGACTGGTGCACATATGAACTCAGAGACTGGAGGAGCACACATAAGCCCTGCACAGATTCAAGCCAGACTGGGTGCCTGGCACTGAGAAGGGAAAGTAGACACAGGATCTCAACCCTAAGCAAGAAGCTCTTTGCAACTGATACTTACAGGGAAAGGGAAAAATCACTGTTTTCCAATGGAATGTCACTAGCTGTATCTACCACACCCCAGCTCAGGCCCCATGCCCAGTAGTTGGCCAACATAAGGCAGACTCTATGTTTTTTTCTTTCTTTATTATTATTATTATTTTTGAGACAGAGTTTCTCTGTGTAGCCTTATCTGTCCTGGAACTCACTCTGTAGACCAGGCTGGCCTCAAACTCACAGAGATCCACCTGCCTCTGCTTCCTGAGTGCTGGGATTAAAGGCATCTACCACCACTGCCTGGCTTTGGACTTCTGGTATTTTTTGACTTATAGGCCTTTTGCTTCTTTTGATTTTTTTTGAGAGAGAGAGAGAGGAGAGAGAGAGAGAGAGAGAGAGAGAGAGAGAGAGAGAGAGAGAGAGAACATAAAGTTGGATGAATAGGGATATGGGAGAAGTTGGGGGAACAGAAAAACATGATCAAAATACATTGTATAAAAAATTTAAATAATTTTTTTATGTTTACGAATGTGTTGCCTGCATATATGTGCACCACCTGCACTCCTGGTGCCTGAGAATGCCAGAAGAGTATGTTGGATCCTCTTGGGTTGGAATTATAGAGGTTATGAGCTGCCATGTTGGTGCTGAAAACCAAACCCAGGTCTTCTGCAAAAGCAGGCAGTGCTCTTAACTGTCAACCATCTCTCCAGTCCCCCTTTTTAGTTTTTATATTGAGATACTTATCCTTTTAAAATATTTAAAATGGATTTCTAAACTCTCATTTGTATGAATAGTTCATCCTTGTCCGTTATCTTATAATTTCCTTCTATGATGTCCTCCTTCTTTCAATGCTGCTTATTGTACAATCTTACCTGTTTGAGAGGGGAGAGTGTGTGGAACACGCCAATTTCCATATAGAACACATTTCTCTATTGTCTCCCCGTGGATGCTGGAGTCCATATTTAGGTAGTCTTCTGTTTATTTTCAGTCACAATTCGTAGAGTACTATAGAACAAGTTTCTCACTGGTCCTGGTGCTGTTTCGCTTCCCCGACAGCACATTTCACTATTGATTTGCATGTTTTCCTACCAGTGAAGGCATCTTGCTTTGTTCTTTAAACTGTTAGGACTTACGTCTTTGTGACATGAGTGAACACTGCCTGGCTCCTCAGTCACGATTACCATCATCAGCTTAACAGCTGCTTCAGGGAATCCTAGTGATTTGGTGGCTGTGACTCGGGGGCCTTGTAGGGATCCTTCCCCTCTCCAGTCTGAAGAGTGGTCCATTAGGCATTTGCATGATTTCTTCTGAAGGAACTAAGGGTCTCTGGAAGCTGCTGCGGTAGAGCTCAGCCTTTACTTTCTAAATGTGAATCTCTGGAGGCTTCAGGGTGTTTTTGTTTACACTGTAACCTCTCCCTTCCCTTATTATGAGGCCTGTCATAAAGCTCAGTAGTAACAGTAGCTGGAGACTCAGGGGTGTTCAGCAGGTAGATTTGGATTGTCATTAAGCTACCGACAGGCCACTTTTTTTTTTTTCATGAAGATGTTAAGGGCTAAGATTCATTAATACCACTTCTTTTTTGAGCAACCTTTACACATGCCCATTCAAATATATGAATGGTCCCGTTTTTAGCCAAGAAGTTCATTTGAGGCAAAAATAGAGCAAGGGAGAAGGAATGAGTCACATTCATCATTCAGAGCCAATAACTTACTCAATAGTCATGCTGCTTTTGTTGGACTTAAGAACCCTGAACATGAGGAAGATATCAGCATCCTTTCAACAAGTCCAAGGTAGGGCTGCTTCAGAGTTAGTTCATCTGGCAGGTCAACTGGGACCAAGATTCTTATCCTCTTACACAAAATGATGTCCATGGTTCTCAGGTCAAGTTCACATGCAACACTGAACAATAGATTTTACTACTAGTGGATTCTCTAAGAGTGAGGAAATCTTTCAGAGCCTCTTGAGTTCATTTCCTTACGTTTCATTTGTTAGAATTGAAATATATGTTTCAACCTCATCCAAGCCAGTCACTCCAAGGGAATGAGATTAGTCCAGCCAATGACTGTCTCCCAAGGTTTCACCTTGAGCTAGAGAGGACCACTTGCTGATGAGTGGTTACCTGGCTAAAACATGGAGGGAGGCAGGTGTCAGCAAGGAAGCAGGGAATGGACAGGTAACCAATAGGAGGATAGGATAGGATAATGCTTTGAGTTGAATGAATTAATTCTATTTTTCCCTAAAACATTTCATGATCATAGTTGAAGTAACCCAATCCCATATTTTGTAGTGCTTTTCAAGTGTTAGTATTAGGCATCCTTTTCAAGTGTTAGTATTGGGCATCCTTTTCAAGGGTTAGTATTGGGCATCCTTTTCAAGGGTTAGTATTGGGCATCCTTTTCAAGCGTTAGTATTGGGCATCCTTTTCAAGCGTTAGTATTGGGCATCCTTTTCAAGCATGCCCACGCCCTACCTAAATCTGGCTCTGCTTGTTGAAGGGGCGCTTGGTGGGAAGAACAGAATCTTGTCAACACACTTGAGCATTCAAGAGACTGAACAGTTGTCAAGGAGGAAAACTGGAGATACATTAGAAACAGAACTAGGTGTACAGTTCTTTTATATCCTCCCCACTCTCTCTTCTTGGAATATTTAACACACACTATCCAATTTTAGAATTTCATCTGTTTGAATTTTGCATCCATCTAGTTTGGTATCAAAGCTGCCATGTATTAACACGCATGTAAATTAATTATTTTTTAGATGGGCTGAAAGGAACTTGGCCCCAAGGCTGGTTAGATGGTGCCTGGCTGCTTCCAGATCTTTCTCTTTCCATTCAATGAATGTTTTCTCAGATGAGAGATTGCAGGTTCTGCAATTGTTTTGGCTGAAGAAAACAAGGGCGGTAAAATATGCTGACGGGGTGTTGTGTACGTCCTGAAAGTTGGCTTTGTGGCAGGTGAAAGAAGCAAGGTAGAGATTCCCAGTGACAGAAATGCAGCTGAATGCATTCTGACTGGAGCCACCACAGGGCTCTGAAGACACTGGGAATCTAGTTGTCACATGAAGTGCATGCTGTTAGTGTCATGGCAAGGGTAACGAGAAGCTCTGTGCTCTGCAGTGGGACATTTGTGGTGCCCAGAGAATGCCACCAGCACCAGAGAACATGAATTATACCATATGTACCTTCCAGCTATTTGTGCTAAATTGACCCTCCAGGGTCTGGAACCCAGCCCAAATCTCCCCGCGCTATTATGCTGTAGGATGCAGGAATGGGAAGGGAAAACTCATCTCTTGCCATGCTTTTTATAGTCTTTGAAGCAACAGAAGTGATTTTGCAAGGTAATTTCTCTTCGTGCATCCAGACGTGTGAGCAGTGCAACCCAGAGTCAGATCCTGAGCTCCTATAGCAAGTCATCCTGAAGTAAATGGGGGAAGCAAATATCCCTCGCCCCCGACTATCTCAGAGCACCAGAGACCTGGTGGTCCTGACCCATCAGGGGCTCCAGAGGACTAGGGAGACATCCTGATGGTGATAGTCTCAGTATGGGAACTGAGAAGCAAACAAAGGATGATCTCCTCCCCACTGTGTGTGTGTGTGTGTGTGTGTGTGTGTGTGTGTGTGTGAAAGAGAGAGAGAGAGAGAGAGAGAGAGAGAGAGAGAGAGAGAGAGAGAGAGAGAGAGAAGAGAGAGAATATGAAAATGTGCCTGTTTCTAAGAGAAGCCCTGGTAACAGGTTTCTGGGTAAATGCAAGTTGCATTGTCTTCCATCAGAGATGACTTGAAAGGAAAGTGCTTTAATGCTAATACTGCAGATGTCTGCAGGAAACTCAGCACCACACTGAACACTGTAGTTAGATAGCTGTGCAGGAAAGTACATGAAGGAAAGGGCTAATGTGCAATACTTCTATTTAAGATAGAAGGAGGAAATAGAAATTGTGATAGCATGCTATTTCAAGTAATAATAGAAAGTACTTGATGTTTACATGGTGAATGGATCGATACTAATTCTGTAGTCAGTGCACATAGAGTCGTTTGGATTATACTTGTGACAAATGCACTCGGTATAGCTGAAATTTCTACCCTGAAACATTTATTTCTTGCTGCGTGTTAGATGGAATTTTCCACCCAAGTATCTGGAAGGATTTGCATAAGAATGGTGATGGAGCAGTATTCTCTAATGATGCGCTTTTCTTTGTTAAACTTCAAAAATGTCTATGGTTCATGATGAGGTTTGGGTGAATTGCCAAGCTAACTCTTTTATATTTGCTTTAAAGAGCTTATCTTCCCTGTGTTGTGGGAGTTACTTTATATTGTGGTTAGAAAAGCAGTGGCAGCAAAGCTGAATCTGTAGCAACTCCAATAAATGTGTCCTCCTCTTCTCCTCCCCAAGAGCTGGGCCCTAGGAAGAAGGGAATTTGGAAGGGTGCTTGGCCACCTCTGACTCAGCTTCAGTGAGCCAGACACACATTGGATTCACTCTCAACTCCCTACCTGGCTCTCCTGCTCCAGAAGCAAGGGTGCTATTCTCCAGCTTAAACAATGGACCTCTTGTTAGCCTTCATCAGCAGTGGTCCTATCAATGGGATTTGAGGTCGACCCACAGCCTGGTGTGCTCACTGAGGTCGAGTTGAATTATTCAGATGAGAGTCTGGGAGCAAATGCTGTTTGGAAAGCAACCTTTTTGTCCTCTCCACAAGAACCTAATGTTCACAATACCAGGAGGCAAAGGGCCTGGAATCTTAGGAATTCCAGGAATGCAGCCACCAAGCAAAAGAAGCCTCCTCAGATCCTGCTCTCCAGCAACTACAGAAGTAGAAAAACAAAGGCCCAAGCTGGAGCCCTGTCCAGTAGGGGACTGCACATTAACCTGGGCTTTAAGGAAACAAAGGCTTTGAAAGCCATGTGTGCAAGGGAACTCAGGGGTCACCTAATCCACTCTGGTTTCTAATGCCTCAACCTGTTTCCCAGCCCAGCTTTTCAGCTCACTGAACACCAACTGCGGCTTGAATACCTCTGAGGCTAAAGAACTCATTTCTTCACAAGGACAACAGAGGACCTGCCACACTCTGGACACAGTGATAAGTCCCTGAGACTCAAGCTCTTACTGAATGTGCACCACAACCCTCCAACTTTGTACATCTGGAAACTGAAGCTCTATGTTGTAGAGAAAGGATTTAAACCTCTGAGTCTGTGTTCCTAACCTCTTTGCCTCCCTGCTCAACCTGTATCATCATTACTAGACCTGATTGTAGCTCTTCTGGATGTTGGAGACATCTGAAGCATAATTTTGCAAAATCCCTGGCTCTAGCAGCTCCAGCAGACTAGGCTTGGCCCCATGTTCCAACACCCCGATTAGAGAGACCTGTAATAATGAGAAGTAGAGACAGGAAATGTCATCAACACTTTGGAAAGAGGGACAAATAAAGGGATCCAGTGACCCTTGAGTTCATCTTTAAGTTACTGATGTGAGTTTTAGTTCTTAGGAGAGAAGGAATTTGGGCCAGTAGCAATAGGTGAGCATGGTTAAGAAGTCCCTGTCATTGTGTGGGCTGGCTGATCCTTGTCTTAGCCCTGGTTCTGTGAGGTGCCCTGAAGAAGTCACTACAAGATAACTACTTTTGTTCTTGGGTGCAACATCATCATCCCAGACGAATGCCTACCACCAGACGTAGGCATTCGTCTGGGATGATGAAGTTGCATCCAAGAACAAAAGTAGTTATCTTGTAGGTACTAGATCAACCCCTCAACAACTATGTCATGGTGTTTTGTCACAGCAATTGAAAAGTAACTAAGACAGAGACTGAGACCTGAAATGTAAGTTCACTAGTTGGAGGGAGAGTAGACTAGAATGCCAGGTAGTGGGAAGGACATGTACTGATCTTTTGTGGTAGGAGAGGCACAAGTTTCTGGGAACTTAAGTAAGCCAGAGTAAAGATGAAGAAGAAGAAAGATCTGGGGAGGAGCACAGGGACTAGGTCAGTATGGACTCTGTCTTGGAGCCTAAAATGTAGAAAAACTATTATAAGTGTGTTTCCTGAATTCCACATGTTGGAAAACTGGTCCCCCGTGCAGCAGTACTGAGAAGTGGGACCTATGGGAGGTGTTTGGGACATGAGGGCTCAGGGATCATGGGTTATCATGGGAGTGGCCTGCTGTGATGTTCTCAGATGTGTTGTGATGTTCTTGAACATGCTGTGGTGCACCAGAGGGTCTTCTCTGCATGCTGGGTGGATGTCAGTGGCATGTTTTTGCATTTCTCAGCTCGCAGAACTGAGAGCTAAATGGACTTCTATTCTTATAATTACCTAATTTCAAGCATTTTGTTGTAACAATAGATAACAGGATAAGGTGAATTAGTTTTCACTTGTCTCTGCAGGTCAACTCATGACTCAGGTCTCCATTAAAAATAATGGCTGATGTTTTGCTTTCTTTAGGGTAGAACCTAGCAGGAACCAGTTTCTGAGTTATGGTCCAGAAGGCTTGGTATCACCTGAACCATCATACATTTGGGCCACTAGGTATTGGGCCATTAGTTCTAGGCTGAGGTCAGATCATTTCTGTCTACTTTTCCTGTGACTGGTCAGATCTAAACAGGTTTGAAGACTCAAACTAAATTTCCAAATGGAGTGCATTTTTAGGTTGGATTTTTTGGGTCCTCCTAAAGTCCACCTGTGGTCTCATGTTTTGTCTTCCATCATGAAGCAACATCTTGCATGGAAGACTAGGGATTCTCTCTCATTACCTGCTCACTCTAGTTTCTCTTTTCCCTCTCTGCCATCATTACCTGGATTTTGGACCCTCATACTTTCTCCTCAGGGAATTTTAGTTTTTTTTTTTTTTTAAATTTCTTTCTTTGGCTTAATTTCTTACTATATGTCCAAATGAGTTCTATATGTATTCTAGAGAAAGAAGTTTTATTGGGGTTGGGAATATTATGAGATAAAAATTAATTAAATTGTAAATATTTATTTTCAGAATAAAGTAAGGCTTATTATAGGT
>CABHPQ010173073.1:0-41989 GCA_902168405.1 Peromyscus aztecus | reverse complement strand
ACTTTTGAAACCTCAAAGCACAGCCCAATGACATACCTCTTCCAACAAGGCCTCCTAATGTTTCACAAACAGTTCCACCAATTGGGGACCTAGTAATCAAATATATGATCCTATGGAGGGTATTCTTATTCAAATCACCACAATGGAGATGTAAAAAAATTACTCTAATATGTAGATTAATGACTCATTTCGGGGGAAGAGTCCAGGTTTTTGGACATCTTAAAAAGAACTCATCATTATAACTATACCACATGTGAGTAGTTTGCTGTGGTCTAGGCAATCATGCTAACAACTTTATGTTTAGTAGCTTGTTTAAGGCTAACAGTAATTGTTGGGAAAAATAATAGTATTATTCTCTTGTACAGATGAGAAAGCTATGTCACATCATAGGGTCAGTGGCCTGATCAGTTTCACTGTTGGTCACCAGCAAACTCAGGAAACAGACTGTATGTGGTGAATGTTCAGGTACCAGACTGCTCACCTCTATGTATCTATCCAGACCCCTGGTGCAGGAGCTATGTGTGTGGAGGGGGGAGACAGAGATTAGTTTCTCCATCAGCTAATTCATAAACCTGAATTTGACCTTCTGTGGTTGTTCAGTCATTCACCTCTCCATGTGCTGTTTGAGATGAACTGCACCACAGTACTGCTCAGCAGCTGAAGGTGGAAAATTGTCATGTCTCTAGTTGTGTTTGTTCATTTAAGTTGAAAAAAAAAAGAGAAAAGCAGTTGCAATTTTGTGGCTTTCTTTGTAAGTGTGAAGTTTCAACTGATAACAAAAAGTTAATTTTCAGATACTTATGAGGATACCCACACTGAGGTGTTTTTAAACCTGAAACATTTTGGGATTGGGCTGTTAAACCCAGGTATCATTTTCCTCTAAACAGGCCATTTTAGAATAAAACTGTATCTGTCAGAAATAAAAACGTCATATTTACACTTCATTGTAATCTGCTCATTGCTTTAAAGGCTCTAGGGTCCCAAGGGAGTGTTAGAAAACAAAATGCTGTCCCTGCATGCAGGATTTTGCATGGGGATCTCTGATTTTGATTACACGTGAGAAGTAGGAGCATCTGACAGTCACCTATCATCGACAGGCTTAGAAAGGAAAAGCCTAACTTATTTTGGCTTTACCCACAGTCATTTTGCATCTGGTTGTTCCTCCATTCCCCCATCTTATAAACTATTTTAGGTGACAGCATGCAAATAAGCACATTTTCCTGCTAATTTCATCCAGTTTGGATTACCTGCCACATTGAAGATGCAGCTGCCACAGACCAGAAGTTACATGAGACAAAACTTCAGCTGCTGAAAAGTCTTTTTTGGTCCTGGATGAGTTGCCAGGACCCCCAGTGCATGTCTAGTGGCAGAGCCCATGGTGTGACCTCCTGGTTCCATGTTGTTGAAATTTGCCATTCTCTTCCAATACAACACCCATTTCCCAGGCAATGATATGTATTTCATGAATCTCATCCAGAGACTGTGCAATTTCAACTGGCCTAAAAAAAAAAAAAAGGAATTAACTTGTCCTGAGTTAACACATTGAAGACAAAGATTCTAGAGTTCTCATAGTTTAGGGGAAATTTTAAGAGAATAGCCTCAGAAGGATTTGTTTATAAGAAAGTAGTCATTTTATAACATAGTGAAAGGGGTGGCATTATAGTTTATTTTCTCTCTTCTTTCTTCACTCCTACCTCCCGGTCTTCCTCTTTTCTTTGTCTACTAATAAATTGTCACAGGTTGCCAGCTATGGCAGATTCTGTGCTATTCCTCCAAACACATAATTCAAAATAAGACCAACATAGGTCATGACCTTTGCTGAATTTATTGAAAGAGACAGAAATTCAGCAAAGACTAAACAAGAAAGTATGCCAATTGTTCAGTGCTCACACTGGATAAATTCTGTGTAGTAGTCTTATTGACCAAAATTAGTGAGAATAATGAAGAGTATGTTGGGTATTTTTATGTCAGCTTAACACAAGCTAGAGTCATCAGAGAGGAGGGAACCTCAATTGAGAAAATGCCTCTATAAGATCTGGCTTCAGGCAAGCCTGTAGGCCATTTTCTTAATTAGTGATTTATGGGGGATGGCCCAGCCCATTATGGGTGGAGCCACTCCTGGGCTTGTGGTCCTGAGTTCTATAAGAAAGCAAGCTGAGCAAGCCATGGAGAGCAAGCCAATAAGCAGTATTCCTCCATGGCCTCTGCATCAGCTCCTGTCTTTTGATTCCTACCCTGTTTGAATTCCTGTCCTTATTTCCTTTAATGATGAATAGCAATGTGGAAACATAAGCCAAATAAACCCTCTCTCCAACAAGTTGCCTTTGGTCATGATGTTTCATCAGAGCAATAGAAACCCTAAGACAGACATTAATGTGATGTAAGGAGAGTCCCCTACTCAGGGAAAGTTCAGTGGGAAGTAACTTTTGGTAAAACAAAATTAAATGAAACAAAACTAAACTAACTAAAGAAGAAAAGAAGAGTTGGTCCATTCAGAAGAGAAAGAAGACACGATGGAAGCAAAGACATTTCTGGCACATGTGAAAAGACCTATAATCAAAGGACTGAGATGGACAGAGGAGCTGTAGTAGACCACCTGAGGGGAGAGGGGTGAGCTGAGTCCAGAATATCCATCAAGGGCATTAACCTGCAGTGACTGATCGACTCTCTGAGTCTCTACTTTATCCTAAGAGCAATAAAAAACAATGGCGTGTATGTGTGTGTGTGTGTGTGTGTGTGTGTGTGTGTGTGTGTGTATTTAGAAGTACAATGTTTTTATTAAAATTTATTTTTACTTCATGTGAATGGTTGCTTTTCCTACATTATGTATATGTACCACAATGTGTATGCATTGCCCATGGAGGCCAGAATAGGGTATTGTATACCCTGAAACTGAAATTATTGATTGCCAGAAATCCAACTTGAGTCCTCTTCAAGAGCAGCCAGTGCTCTTAACTACTAGGCCCCTCTCTAGCACCCAACCATAGTATTTTTATAGATCTTTTCTGTCTATGATACTCATGAGAACTCCATAATAATAAATAATCATTCCCACTTGAAGCTTTAACTTTATATGCTCAATACCATTTAATTATGAAAAAAAGATTTTTCTCCATCTCTAATTTCTTCAAAATTCTGGTGACCCATAATTATTACTATGAGGGTATTTCAACTAGTACTGGAGTCAGAGGGCACAATGAGTGGCCAAGGCAAAGCTCACTGCTCTTTAGTTCACCTGAGTTGGGGGACCTTTGGGGAACTAGATTTACAAATTTCTTATAAGCTAACTCCCTCTTTTATTTTGTTGTTTTATTTTACCAATGTATTTGAGAATTACAGTTTGCTAGCACTGTATTTTAAATACTATTTAAGTTCTATTTTTACTTCCTCTGATCCATATTGTAGATTGTCACTCTTGGAAACTCAATGCCATTTCCCATTACTTCCAGATGTCAGTAGCTTAGAGTATAAGAACTAGAATTCTTATAATTTCTGCCAGAAGCCTTCTAGTTTGGAGGCTACTTTACAGATGGTTGTGAGCCACCGTGTGGGTTCTGGGAATTGAACTCAGGACCTCTGGAAGAACAGCCAGTGTTCTTAACCCCTGAGCCATATCTCAACTCAGTTTAGAGTCTACTAATGAAGATATTTGTGCAAAAGAAGAAACACGAACCAGAAGCTGGCATTGCTGTGGACAATGCAGAAGATGTTTAGGCATGGCCAAAGGTAGACGCAAGATTCTTCTAGGAGATTCTCGGTAACACTTAGATGTTGAAGATATCTGAAACTAGAGGCAGTTACTTTTAATTTTTCTATCTCCTGGTTTCCTGAACACTTGGGGCTTCCTGACTTTTCTCCACCAGTTTCCTCACATATTTGAAGTCTTACATATTACATCCACTCCAGGGTAAAATGCCCAGAGAAGCTTGTGCTTTTCCAACTGTGTTCTGACCAATAGATTAGTCAGTCTGTATTTATAAATCTGCATTCAATGTGTTTAGTGAATCAACAACTATTCTCCCCAAATAGATGCATGGTTTTCATAGTTTTTTTTTAATTCTGATGTTAGTCATGACCTCTCCACCACCAATATAATGCTGATAAATGAGTTTTATAAGTAAAAGTCTTAGACTCTTTAAGTTATAATGCAAAGTTGCTATATTTTGAACTTTTTAAAAATTAATATTTTATGTATTCTAGTCAGTTTTTAATTTTTTACATTATTTATTTTTATTTTGTGTGTATGAGTGTTTTGCCTGCATTTATGTCTGTGTAGCACATGCATGCAGCACTTACAGAAGCCAGAAGACAATGGATCCCCTTGGAACTAGAGCTAGAGATAATTGTTAGCTGTCTTGTGGGTGCTGGGAATCAAATCTGCCTTCTCTGGAAGGGCATTCAGAGCTCTTAACTGCTAAGCTATATCTTTAGCACCTACTTTGAATTTTAATGACCCCCAAAGATTCATGGGTTGGAAACGTGTTCCCCAACCCATTGTGCTTCTGAGAAGGCAGCTACTAGATAGCCAGTAGACCCTGATAGGTCACTAAGGGCATGCTCTTGAAGGGAATAGTGGTGCTCTTTCACATTCCAGATGCCATTAGGTAGGCTGCCTCCAGGACTTCATCACAAGCTCCCAAACAATTAGCAAATTAATTGAAACTATAGAACAAATATTCAAATATGTGAACCAAAGTAAACTTTCCCCCCTTTAAAATGATCAGTGCAGGTGTTTTGCTACAGTCATGCAAATCTGAATAAAACAGAAGATGGCCAAGGATCACTCCCAACCATACATTGTCTCATCTTCTTACCCTTACTCTCTTGAGGTATTCACACCATGGCTCTTCTGGAATTAATTCCCTTGGACTTAGCTCCTGTAGTCTGTCTGTTTGGGTGTCTACTTCTTGTTATATTAAACTCATAAGTATTCTTGAAGATGCAACTCAAATGTCCCTTTCCTTCTCTTCGTTTATTCTTCCAACTCCCAACAACCCCAACTAAATCTATTTTAAGACTGATTCGAAATTGTATTCTTTTCTAGGTATTTGTTTTGTTTCACACTGTCACTAGAAAGTAAATTCTTTGCAAAATGTAAAGAACTCAATAGATAGTCATGGACTTGAAAGATTGAGTTGAAATAGGTTCTCTATATACCATATACAAAAGATGGAAGAAGAGAAAGAAAAAGAAAACCCAGAAAAGCACCAAAAGCTATTTTTTCTTATAGCAAAAATATATAAAAAAACCCCAAAATCTTCAAATTGATCTAATGTATTATTAAGTAGCCTAGGGAAAATTTTGACTTTATTCTTGTTTTATAAAAGGAGAAAAACTACCAAAGGAATTTTCTTGTTTTTCAAAAAACTGATGTTTTGAATATGTACTATTTTCAAGCTACAAAAAAAAATGTAACCCATGCTAAAGCCTTTAGGCATATATACACTTATAAATATAACATTAAAACACAAATATACAACTTAATTAAATGTGCTGTGCACCATAAGGAAGGAGAGAGAGTGAGAATTCATGTAAGACTTGCAGAGAAGGCCTCTCCTAGGTAGCCTGTGGGGAGGATGAGCGCTTATGAAACAGCAGAGAGGACAAGTGAGAAACACTGTGTGTCATTAAGCAGGACTGTCATGAAGGGTCTCAATGTGGAGATAAACAAGCATACCCGAACCCAAGCAGCCGTTGTTAAACTGAGGAGACATTTCTTAGAAAGGTTAAATGAGGTGGAGGATAGGAGGCTAGGGTAGAAGAAGGGATATAGGGAGGAGTAATTAACACTAAAGACCTTTGAAAATACCATGTGGAAGCCCGCTCCTTCTAGATGGTCCCTAACTCACACAATAAACACATACAACATGAGTTTAAATGGAGTTGCCCTACAGTAGAGGGGTAAGGGGAAAGGACAATGCCTCCCCCAGACACCATGGGCTATCAAGTAGACAGCTCAGTGCCCGACATGGGTTACCTCCTCTCCCTGTGTCAGTGTGGTGCTGGAGATCCTCCCCAGTATTATAGGCAGTTGCCGTTGCCTTTGATTGGATCCAGATCTGGATGACAAGATCTTCCTACTGAAAATATCACACACTTGAACCACAGGATAAACGCAATTGGTACTGACCTGGAAGTTTCATCTCTACTGTCTGGCTTTTAGAGTGCTAGAAGGTGCTGTGGTATCCATGCTACTGGAGAGAAAAATAATCAACAAGTTATCCTTTCTTCTTTTCCTCTTTTTCTTGACAAAAATGCTATCATCTCACTTTTATTTCTTTTTTCTGTAATGCAAAATTTCTAGGGTGGTCATTATGAAGATCTATTGGTATACTGTGTATAACCTTTTCCTTTGAAATTACTTTGATTTACAGAAATTTTGAAGAGGACATAGAAAGTTCTTATATACTCTTCACTGAGCTCCCTCTTATATTAACACTTTTTATCACTGTAGTATATTTGTCAGAGGTAAGAACTCAGCACTGATTGATCCCTTACTACTGCTTCAACTACTGGCTTTATTCAGATTTCACGAATTTTCATCCCATGTAGGATTGCCATCACATAGAAACATCGTATCACTTCTGATCAGTGACGGTTTCTTGGATTTTCTTTATTTTCCTGGCCTTGACAGTTTTGAAAAAATACTAGTCTATACTAGAATAACCTCTCACTTCGGGATTGGATAAGTTTTGTCCTGATGAGATCAGGGTTTGTGGATTTGGGAGGACACCCTGTTAGAAGGTTTCAGGGCCTACTGACTCAGTGTGACTCATCACCGGAGGTTTTAATCTTAATTTCCAAGTCCAGGAATGTTCAACAGATTTCTCCTCTCATTTCTTGATCTGTCCCCACATGCTCTTTTCTGGAAACAAGTCATTAAGTGGAGCCAGCCCATCCTCAAGGATAGGGAAGATTGGTGTTGAGTACCAAGAACCATCTCCTGGAGAGAAGACTCTCCATACTTTATAAATTCTTCTCTGGGGAAGATATTTCTCTATTATTTTTCTTTTATCCATTTATAGCATTATAAACTCACATATTTATCTTACATCTTATGTTATAATACTTTTTGCTGTTGTTGCTCAAATTGTTCAAACTTTATTGCTTTTGTCTTGAGAGTTCCCTTTGTAGGGTCACTCACTTATCAAAATGTGTTCTGCCCTATTAGCTTTAACACCATCAATTCTGTTTGGCTAGGCAATTTCTGCCTTAACTACAAACATTCCAGTCCCACCCCTGCACTGCGATTGGTCATGGATTTTCTTCTGCATGCTCAATACTTCACTGTGGTCAGCCTCATATCACTCCTCAAAACCAGGGATGTTGGCCTCAGAACTATGACACCAGGGTTCACAAGGATGTTTCCAAAAAGTAGCAATGTATTGGAAGTTATAAGGGGCCAAGACCCTGATGGGTCAGCACTTCAGAATGATGGTGGGAATTCAGAGAGGAACCAGGGAGATAAATTCTTGTGACATTCTATTCACTGTCCCTTTGAGTTCTTTGATTTCAGCAACAGATTCAGGCTGAAGTCAGGTGATGAATTTGGGTTCATAGTGAAGTTAGTTGAGAAGGAAATGAAGACAGGTTTAGCAGGAAAGATTAGTAGACTTTCTACCTCTGGGCACTAAGTGTCTGCTTTGGTCCTCACTAATCAGTTTTCCACATGCCTCTTGCCATTTGCCTTATTTAGTATGAGTTCCGAGAGCTAAGATTGCTGTTCTGTACTGGCTGCCTTCTTTTTTTTCCCTCACTGCCCTCCATTTAACCCACTTATTTTTTTCTAAGTGCCTGTGCATAGAGGCCTGGTCAAGGGGGAAATTATGTTGATTAGGAAGCATGGTCCAATTAAGTCAGACATGATGGGGAAATTGCTTTAGAGTCCAAATATATACCTGCAGGATAGAGGGGCCTCTTTAACACCTACATAAAGAGTGTACAAATTTCATAGCTCATAGCTCAGGGCAAAGAGAATGGAAGGCTGATAAATTTGCATGTAAAAATGATTAGGGACAGCTAAACAATAATATGTATCTTGGTGGGGAGAGAAAATGATGTGGGTTTTTTTTTTTAGACCTGTGATATTTAGAAAACATCTGCTTTGAAAAAATAGAAATACCGGGGGAAGTTAGGACATTGGTAGTCCTTGCTGTTGCCTTTCATGTTTAATTCCCTGTTTACTTCTAGCCCACCCCCATCAAATCTTAACATGCATCTCCACTCCTATCAATTTTTGATCAGTGTTTGCATCTTGGGAACAAGACTTGAGCAGTGTTGCAAGTCTAAAATGACTTGGGTTGTAGGAGTGGGGCTAGCAGAGGGCCGGAGGACACCTCAGAGGGACTGCTTGCTGAAACGTAGCTTTTGAAATGCTCTGCCTACCTCCTCCGCCTGCTTTTGTAAGCTTTTCATAGCACTTGACAGATTATGTAATCTACCCACCCACTGATAATTTTTTTGGTGTGGAGAGATTGTACGGGTATTTCTATCTCAGCCAGTCTCTAGTTAATAATCAATAGTCCTGTTGTCTAATGAAGCGATGGCCTTGACACCCCGGCCTTTGTGCAGTGTTAAAATAACATTGATCGCTACCATTATCATATGCCCTTGATATACTGAATAAGGACGTGGATATCAATCTTAGAGCAGAGGAACATTTCATAAATCTTGTAGAAATGGCTGGGATTGTCCAAACCGGCATATGCTTCTTGACAGCAAAGTGACAGAGGAGCCTAAGACACAGATCATTTATAATTTATCTCCAAACCCAGATTGAAGAAAAACTTGAAAGTAGCATTTAGTATAAAAAGTATTTCTTTGTCACAGAACTCAAAGTTGTACCCCCCTTTCAGTGGTTTTTGAAGAAGTTTTTAGGATAGAGGGAGGAAGAGCTGAAATTTTTCTTTTGCTTATTCCTTTCTGAAGGATGCTTTAGATTTTGTGCTGATTTTCAATGACTTGGTAATAGAAGTAAGATGGGACAGGCTCACATTCAACATGGCTGAGGAGCTATAAGAGAAGACAATTGGTTGTCCAATACACCATCCTTAAGCTAGTCCTAGAATTCAAACTTTTTCCATTTAAACAAATTCAAAGCTACACTGATACTAAAGCTAAGTGTGGTGACACAGAACTGTGATTCCAGCATGTGGGAGACTGAAGCAGGAGGATCGTGAGTTTGAGGTCGGCCAGGACTAAACAGTAAGTTTGAGGACAGCCTGAGCTGCACTGTGAGAGCCTGCCACCTCCCAGACAGCAATTTTTCTTCTTAACCAAAGAATGGAAAACTAGACTCTCATTGAGAAATACTAGCTATTCATGAGATTGTTTTGGTTATGTGAGTATGGAGGGATTAAGTTGGTCTTTATTGCCAGATAACAAAGAATTCAGAATCAGGAAAATTGGATCAAAATTTTAAGATAAGTTACTTTTTTAAAATAACATTTCTTTCATAAAACAATGCAATGGCTCCTTGACTCTGTAGAGCGTCTTTACCACAGATATGAAGAGACATTGCTCAGGGAAACTGGGCTCTTCCTGGTAATTCTCCAGTCTGGAGTAGCTGCTCAAAGATGTATGGAGATTTTGGAGACAGGGGTGTGAATAATTCACAGTAATTATTTTTGTGCTGCAGAATTATCCTTGTGCTGTCAATAGAATTTAAGAATGGGTCAACAACATGAAAGAATGCAACAGTTCTTTGAAACTCACTGAGTTCTGAAATGGAGAAACCCATGCAAAGAGGGCAAAAGCTCAGGGACCCTGATCAGATGCAAGCAGATCAAATGCCAGTTCACCTCACTGTTGATTTAGGAAAACATTTCCGTTTTACTTAACTAGATCTTAAATTTATATCTATTCCATTTTTTACTTCAATGTGTTTATTTTCAATACACTACAAATTAAATTAATAAACATTAGCTTTGATTTCTTTCAAGCAAAAAAAATCCTGCCTTCGAAGAGAAATAATGGTCACAAAAGGCAAAGTACTAGGACACTATGTGTGTTTATGTATTTCTGCATTGTAGATATATGTACAGTAAGTATATGATGTGTGTTATGTATTGTGAATGTACCCATTTCATGTGTGTTGTGTATGTCCTTTATATTTTGAAAATGTACTTATTAATGCTACCAAGGACATGCCTCACCAGAGAGAAACATATATCTTCATGTAAATTGAAGGTAGAATAGAAGCTTTTGGAAAAAGATTAATTACTAAATCTATTTAGATAGTCAAAATAACTAATATCATAACCGTATTCAGCTAGTTAGTATTGCTAGAAGTGTTTTAAATTGGACTAAAGCAATCCACATCCAAAGCAATTCTATTCCTCTCTAAGACATTCTTTTAAAGGATTATTGTCTCATGATTTTCTTTAGAAGATGTTCTTGAATGGTCCAATTTGCAAATCTTGTAGAATTCTTTCAAAAAAAAATCAAGAAGCATTTGTTCAACTACACTGGGGACCAGAATGAGAGCCAGTGAAGGTCAACGTGCCTACATGTAGGCATTGTGCTGTTCACAGCCTTGTGGGGTCCTCATGTTTAACTGAAGACACCCTAGAAGAAAACAATTGCTATTTGGTTTTGCATGTTTGGCTGGACACTCACATGCCTAATGTCAGAAGCCACTTTTAACAACTAATATTAACCCCTGAAACCAAGGAGTAAATCCCCTGCCTGTGTACTGCTCCTACTCCCTCACCTGGCAAAAATGTAAATATTTTTAGAAATCTATTATTTACCAGGCAGGGAGCTTTGGGGAGGAAGCGTTGGGGTAGCGGAAGAACACAGATCAATGTGGCAGCGAGAAGAGCTTTATGACCACTGCAGACTCAACTGTCATTCCTTCGGTACTTTCTGTCAGTCTGACTAAACCTTGTCATCCCTCAGCCCGGGTTAAATTAACAGGTAATTTGTAAATGTCACTTCAGGTTAGGCCGCTCATTTTGTTTCTACTCTACCAATGCAAAGTCTAGGACTAATTTTTCTTGTCTTCTTTTAATAGGATTTTCATTTATAAATAGAATTATGTTCTGAAAATAAATTACAGTAAGTGATGCAGGGAACGGTGGCAGCGCCACTCTCTTAGAATTTCAAGCACCTCCATCAGAAAAGATTAATAAAAACACTTCAGAGGCTAAATTCTATTTAAGCAGAAGACAGCTTTTGGTTAATATTTAATCTGAGTAACTGAGATCTTGGTGGAAAATATAATTTTTTAATATCTAAATTAATTTTCAAAACAAAACCATTAATTTTGTTTGGAGAGTTTCTGCAGTGAGAAACCTTCGGTAATATATTTGTAGAGGGAAAAGTTAATCAATTAATTTTGTGGTGAAAAAAAATTAGCTTTTAATATTGTGTTTGTTCTAAATAAGTTCTTCTTTTCCGACAGGTGCAGCCTTGAGAAGTCTTTCTCCTAAGCGTTCCCATCTCTGAAGGGCAGAATCTTTTCCTGACCTCTCTTCCATGGGGGTGAGGGCCTTCATCTCTGCTCTGCTCTGCTTCTATACAGAAGGCTCAGCAGGAGCCTGAGCGTCTAGGTAGCTGAGACTGGAAGGGTGGCTGATGGGAGTTTTAACGTGAAAGCTTCAGGCACTGTCACCATGGCAGGTCCACCGCACTGATGGATTTTTTTTTTAATGGGAAATTAGAATTGGAAGCTATAGTGGAGAATCAAATCAGGCTAAAAGGGAAAGCGAGAGGCCTTTCTAAGGCACACGAGAAGCAGCCACCAGATATTGATTGATGGTGCGAGACAAAGGACCTGTATCTGTCATCAAGTTTATCTATCTCTACATCTTGATTGGTGGAACAGTCAATGTGACCATTTGTGCCATCTTGCCAGTTTCGTCATTTACTGGCTCTCTGTCCTAAGGCACATGCTTTCTCCTGAGTTGAAAAAACGCTTTGAGAACTTACCCTCTGTGTCTGGCCTATGTTAGGAGGCACATATGTAGCTGTAGTGTATAACGGATGCTCTAATCCTATTTTATGATCGCTACAGACATAGCCTAGGCCATCGCCTTTATTGCCTTCCTAGCCAGAGTTGGAAACAGCTGGGCCTGGGAACGTTTTATCTTCCTTCCAGCCTATAGCTGGGGTAGTACCATCTCAGCAGGAGGGTGAAGGGATTGTCTAAAATTTAGCATCAAAAAATTAACTTAATAGGAACCCCTACCTCAAACTAACCTGCCATTCCAATATTGCCTTCTCCCTCTCCACACTATTTTTTAATACTCTTTGTGGACTCTTTTCTATACCGAGTATAAGATGTGGAGGCATAGACATCCAAACAGTGTTGGATCCAGGCCTTCATCAAATGTCTTGTCCACGTCATGCCTCATGTGGTTCAGTGAACAAGTGTCTTGTGGGCTTTTTAATTCCCCTAAGTGACTGTCTTCCTCTTGGACATGGGTTTATTAATGGAATCATATGTCCTCATTGTGGAAACTTGGAAAACAGAAAAATTATTACCATTCACTTTCCGATTTTGACTTGTACATTTCTTTCAAATGTTTTTTTACCTAATAGCAGCTTTTTAATTTAAATGTTATTTTAATCAGCATAAACACTGTTATAGAATTTTAAGTGTATCATTTCCCTTTTACAAATTTTCACCTGGTTGATAGCTATGATATTTCTAAAAGAAAAGAGTACTGAAGGAAATAACAAGTGTCCATATTGTATATATTTTGGAATAGTTAAGGGAAGAATTCAAGTAGGTTGTATTTTTCCATTAAAATCCATTTTCCATTAAAATCCATGTTATAGAATGAACATTTTATCCCCCAAAGAGTGTCCCAATGCTTATGGCTTCATTTGTCAAGTGTGAGGTTTCTCTCTTTAGGGTACCCACCTGACCTGAGAGAGGTGTTCTCTTTTCCTGGTCAGATGTCCTTGCTCAGTGCTTTGTGTGCAGAGGGCCCTCTGTTTAGTACGCGATACTTACTGTGAATATGTGGCTGTGGCGTAGGAGAGAAAGCAATGGGAGAGGAAGTGAGCAAGAAAAACGAGGAATTTATGTTCTTCTTATTGTCATTGCTTTAAATAATTAGAAAACATAAAAATTTTCTGTGCTCCATGCATAGGAAACATATTGCTCTTATCATATTTTCCTCTCATTATTTTTAGAATACTTTTCCTTATGAACTCATCATTTATGTCATTTTTTAACAGAAAAAAATGACAAAGAAAAACCATGCCATGCAGTATTAGGGTAGGGGATGAGGGCAGGTATCCATTAAACATTTGGCTCTTTATGGGAATGTATGAAGAACTGCAACTCAAAACACAACATATGAATTTTATTTGATACAGAAAGAATGGATGATTGCTTCCCTTCTTTACACACACACACACACACACACACACACACACACACACACACACACAGCTCTTAACTGAATAACCACCCCAGATCCCCTCTAGGGTCCAAGGTGTTACTGGAGGTGCGAGGTGATGCCCACACTTTTGACTGAGCTTGTCATTGTCATTCTTTTCATAATAATGAATTATTTTTGAGTTTTCATTACAACTAAATGATAAAACAACTAATGTTCCAGAGGCCATTTTACGGGCTCTAAATCTCAACTTCTCCATTTTTTACCACAGAAGCTTCTGGCAAAAAAGACCTTTTCTGTCTCCAGTGTTCTTGCTTCTAGCCAGAGGTGGTAAGGTGGAGATGAGTCATTGCCTGTCAAGCTTCATAAAATTAACCTTAAAATCTTTGCAAAATCTGAAGCATATGCTAACGAACAATATTAATTATGACTCAGCCAGTTTGCATGTTTTTTTTTAAACATGAAATAATAATAAAACAGACCGGCTTCTTATTTACATAGCCCAGGACTTTGAAATTTCTCATGGCGGAAAAGCAGTCCTTCATGCACATAACCTACGAATTATCCTTGAAATAAAATGTTTAATTACAGTTGACATTTCTGAACCTATTGCAGGTGGTGCCCATCTGAAGAGTGACATTGTTTACAACACTGCAAGGCTCCAGGCCTGGTGTCAGAGATTATAAACCAATTTCCATCCCTGCTCTAATGCTGGTTTAATATCAGAAGAAGAACTTTACTGTGTAAATATTAAACATTTTGTTTAAATATTAAGTACCAAAGGTCTTTTCCTTTTGATTATTAAAACAGGAAGAGCCCCAACTTCGAAAGAGGTGCCTTGTTGTATTAAGAAAATGACTGGTTCTTTACCTTCAGGTTAATTATCACTGGCCACAGATACAGGCGAAGGCAAAATGTCAGTTGTCTGTCTGTGCCATGGTGAAGTTTGGTCATGAAACTGCAGTAGCTAATCAGGCCTCTACACCACCGATAGCCTGGTAACAACTGTCTGTTTTTCTCCTATTTTTTTCCTTAACCTTAGAAGTGATCCTGTGATAATTAACTGAAAAGTAACAAAAATAAATAAATGCTGGTGCCTTGCTGTGTGCAGATGGAGCATATGACCAATCTCAAGGAGTTATCCCCGAGTACAATTGCAGCTCTTGTAGGATTTGATTGCACCAAGCTGCATAGGAGCTAAACATCTGCAGGGTCAACAGAAAGGGATTCTTTGTTAGCTGCATGCCTGTTTGTCCATCTAAGGTTGAAATGTAACCAGGGAAATGCAAATTTTTAAAGACCTGCCCCACAAACAAATACTGATGACATGTGAGAACTCTGTTCTGCAGGGTGACACATTCCAAGCAACTGTACTGGGAGCTACTTTCCACAGTGGAGGAATTGATCTCTGTTCTTTATTGTGTAGTAGGTAGAATATGAATCTTCTTGTTCCTTTTCTTACAGATTATCTTAAAATTCTCAAGTGGTACATTCTGCATTCATTAGTTACCCTGAGACATTCAACTGTTGGGTCTGACCTGTTGAAAGACTCATAAAAAGGCAAACACACTTGAGTACTTTGGTCTTAAGTTTTTGGTATTCAAAATAAATTTAACACCTCAAAATATGGAAGTGCCTTTAGAATTCTGTCTGAAACAAATCTCTTCAGGGCATGTTTCAGAACACTGTGGTTTCGAAAAAAGGCAAAAGGGCCTCAGTGGATATTTTCCCTTTAGAACTATTGAACTTATTCATATTTACATATGGAAGGTTGGATGGAAACAGTGCAAGCTGCTTATCAAGACAAACATCAGTTCACCAGGTCCTAACTGTACTTTTAAAAACAGCTCAGATTATTTAATCAATTAACACGTGTTTACTGAGCATCTAGTTTATGCTTTCAGACATGTAAGACAGATCTGATAAGTCAAGGCTAATTTAACTGATGCTATTAAAAGTGTTTTGCATATTAATGGTAGAAAACGAAAATTGCCTAGTTAGGATGGGATCAGATTTTTCCATTTTTCATGGCCATGGCAATGAGTGCAGGAGCAGTTCAGGCTGGTGAGTTGGGATGACATAGCACAGTAGTGAGGGGAGTTATGACTAAGAAGGAGGCAGGTGGTGTAATCCTGCTGGAGGCTGTTGGTTAATAATCTGTTGGTCACTTGAGGAAACTTAAATGACAACGCAGACAGGGAGAGATGTGGTGGTATTGTGTTCCCCAAAATATTGTGCACCCTACTAAACTTATCTGGGGTCAGAGACCGAACAGCCACTAGATACAAAGGCTAGAAAATGGTGGCACTCACACCTTTAATCCTAGCATTCCAGAGGTAGAAATCCCTCTGGATCTCTGTGAGTTCAAGGCCACACTGGAAACAGCCAGGCATGGTGACACACGCCTTTAATCCCAGAAAGCAAGCCTTTAATCCCAGGGAGTGATGGTAGAAAGCAGAAAGGTATATAAGGCGTGGAGACCAGAAACTAGAAGCATTTGACTGGTAGAAGCTTTTAGGCTTCTAGCAGCAGTTCAGCTGAGATCCATTCAAATATGAGGACTCAGAGGCTTCCAGTCTGAGGAAACAGGATCAGCTGAGGAACTGGTGAGGTGAGGTGGCTGTGGCTTGTTCTGCTTCTCTGATCTTCCAGCATTCACTCTAATACCTGGCTCTAGGTTTGATTTTATTAATAAGAACTTTTAAGATTCCTGCTATAGAGAGAGATTTGAGAAAATTTCAGATTTAGAGACCATTAGCAGTTCTTTAAAAATGATGTTTCTCATCATTTGCTATCAAAATACCAGTATAGAATGTGCCACGGTAAGAGAGGCCAGAATCTGGGGTGTCCAGGATTCTGGCAGTCAGTTTACTAACGTTTTCCCCAATGGATTTTCTCTCTGAGCACCTCTGCCTATGTATTCCACAGGACAGTGATAATGACTGGCCTCAGGTAAGGCATGCAGCGTGTTTTGAGCTACCTATGTATAAGAAATGAATTAAAGGGATACATTTTTACTTCAAGAAACTCAACTTTCATTTTCTACCCAAGACCCCAAAGCAAGAAGAGCATCTTTTATTGGATCAAATCTGAAACCTTGTTTTGATTCTTGTAGAGTCTGGAATTAATTCCAGGACCTTATGCATGTTAGGCAAGCACTCCCCAACTAAGTTAGCCATACCCCCAGCCTCAAACCCATCCATTACTAATATTTGAAACATTTGTTTCTCTTTTCCTCATTTACATGTGTGACTTTTTAATATCTTTCCAGAATTTCCTGTTTGAAAGATTTGAGGCCCAGCTTATTGACTAGGAAGTTTAATATGATTCTATATTCAACATTTACTTCAGTAAACCATTAGGAGCTTTCTGTAGTTGAGATTTATTTAGCTTTACAGTGGTGTTTCCTCAAGTGTGAAGTTGCTTTAAATGTGAGACACACTTTGATAAAATCTTCGTATCTTCTGATATTATCCTTGAGCAACTTTTATTAAAATATTTGATTTATAATGTCAGATCTTCTTTGAATTATCATCATATGAAAATCTTCCATGTACATTGAAGGTATATCATAGTGAAATAATCTTCTATTCTTCTAGATGCTTACAGTCTAGTTGGGAAGATGCAACATTTAAGAAACTATCATTTGAATGGCTTGTTAGTGGTGCAAGTGACCAGTGATATGAATTAACTGGGAAATATGTCTATTACATCAGAAGTATTCTCCAATCATATATTGCCAGGAGACAAAAGATGAACTCCTAATGAAGATGGGTTTGAAGTGGGCCCCCAGAGAAGGCAGAATTATGACCAGAAAGGAGGACAGTTCCATTTTACCCACTCCTGGAACTGTATGGAACCAAAGCCTGGGCCACAGCCAGAGGAAAGAGGAAATAAGGGTGTCCTTTGTAAACTGTGCTTAATCTACACCCAGTATACAACATATAGGAGAGATGTTTCAGAGTGTCATGGAATAGGACACTATCTACCTAATAGTCAGCAGTAGGGTAGAGGTAGAGGAATTGAAGTAGAAACTGGTCCACTGCCTCCTGAAGAAATATCATGCTTTAGAATTTTGCTAGGGGTCTTATTTCAGTTCACCTCAAGAAGAGGGCCCTCAGCTCTGTATTCTGGGCATATCTTGCTCCTTGGTTCAAGTCTACTTTCTCCAACTCATGAGAAGGAAATAGATCAGACAACTGCTAGCACTGTTGGGAGAGACATTCTATTTCCCACTGTCACTGAGAGGAGTGCTTTGACCTCACTTCTAGGCTCTTTAGAAATATTGAAATATTAAAACCTCGATAATGTGGGGGTTTGGGGTAAGTTCTTTGAGATTCTGGAAGTAAGAGTCACTTCAAAAGATGCTGAATATGGTCCTTGGGCCGTATTAGTCTGATTACAAGTTGTCACAATGATAAAGAGGCATGCCCATTAAAAACGGAAATTTTTCTTAGTTTTTAACAAGGATACGTTAAAAACAAAAAACTCCTTAGAATCCAGTTACAGTTCAGGACATATCCCTAAAAATATAGCATTAGTGTGAATATTCAATGATTTTTCCAGAGCAAGACAAGCACATTAAAAAAACAAAGTGTACTCTGCTCAGAACTGGCTTTGTCTGTCTTATGTTCTTCTCCCTGCATGATATATGCCACTTCCTAATTTCTCAAGAAACATGAAAAATATGCTATTTTTCAATCTGTTGTTTTACTTAACTTCTGGTCACCAGGATGCATTAAAAATCACCTGCATTTATTGACTAGAAGAAACACATGTCTTCAGAGCAGCTTTGCTTAAAGATTTGTGGACTCAGACTCAGATGGTTCACAATAGAGATGTCGCCAAAATCTCTTACAGAGCATTTTAAAAAATTATGGTGATTATAAAATAATCAACCTAACTCCCCATGAAGCACATCGATAAAACTTCACATGCTGTAGAGAATTACCGTATTTTGTTTACTGTGTTCCATTTTTGAATTAGCTTAAAGCAAACACTTAGAAAATATTCTAACATATTTTAACAAACTGATATTATTTTAGGATGCCAAGTCTCAAAAATCTAAGACTGACCCTCCTATCAAAAGGACCGTGTAATATCAAAAATGTTTCCCTGGCTATTTCACTGTTTTTCATGCACCATTGACATAAATCAAATTTTGTTTCAGGAATGATTTCAAATAGATCCATTCTGTTCTCCTGACATTTTAAACTTGCTTATGTAAAATTATTTCATCTATTTTTATTGAAAGGCACTGAACATTTCAAAAGACATGGTATGTCCCTTGGTATGGAGTGATTGTTGAATCAAGTTTGAAAATATGGAAGATACTAACACTGAATAGCTGAGGCAGGGTTCTCTGTAGCCTCGCTGCTGACAGTAACAGAGGGATGCAGAGAATGTGCATATGAGAAACGGTGCCTATTTTTTTTCTTTTTGGCCTAGATAGATGGGAAGAATCCTATATGACCTTATTTTAAACCTCTCAACTCTTATTTTAAAATACATATAAGTAGTTGCTTATCAGCAGATCTAAAACCATTCTCCCAATGTAAGTAACACATTGTATCAAGTGACAGGGTGAGATGTCCATTCTTTTAATTTTTGCATCAGAAATAAAACCTAATATGAGATTCACTGATAAAATTTGTCTGGACGGGTAATCTCCACAGTGTACTTAGAGCAGTGACATGTATTACAGATATTGAAACCATGTGTACTATACAGGTGTGAAGGCAAAGCCAGGGCTCTAATAGAAAGAAATGTGGCTAGAGGCACTGCTCATTCAAAGAGGGGCATTGGGAGACCCACTTGTAAGAGTCCCTGGGAGGAATGAGTGCTCCTGCCAATTTAGTTCAGCAAATGACTGCCAATGAATCCCCATTTTTTAATGAAAATGCCATCACTTATTATTCATTTCCAATCCTAAACATGACAGATTCAAAAGTTTCTTTTTTATTATTTCAAACCTAAACTCTTTTGCATTTTGAAAATTCTATGTATGAGAAATTATACTTCATCCTATTAAAGCTAACACTAAGGCTCAATCCTAAGGGGTAACTTCTTTCCATGCATGGCAGCAAAATGTGGCCGTGTAACTCCTATTAATACTAATAACAGCCAATTACTAGACTTTGGGATGTAGCAGAAAAATGTTTCATAAATACAGGGGAATGATTTCTATCAGTCAAACTCAGTATCTGACAAAATGTAAATCCTCATGGAACCAGAAGAAGAGAAAATATGAATATTAAAAAAGAATAACAATTATAAAAAGATTACTTGAATTTGTAGAACAAATTGGCATTGGTTGGGAATCTTATTAAATGTAGAGACTTGGGGGATGAGTATAGCTTTCATTTGGTACCTACAGAGAATTCAGGTGGCCCCTTTAAGTGTACACTGATGGTGTGGATGATTGGTGCTTCTACTTAGCAGCTCTTCCAAGACCTGTAAAGGGTTGTGCTCTTGGGGTGTTACAGCAGGCATCATTTGTGACAGTTTTTCTCCTATTTATTTGTTTTTCATCCTGACCACAGTTTCTCCTCCCTCCTCTCCTTCTAGTCCCTCCCCCACACCACCTCTGTTCCCCCTCCTGAATCTACTTGTCCTCCGTTTCTGTTTAGAAAAGAGCAGGTCTCCCATGAGTATCAACAAAACATGGCATATCAAGTTGCAGTTAGACTAAGCACCTCCCCATGGATTAAGACTGGGCAAGGTGACCCAGTATGAGGAGTAGGATCCCAAAAGCCTATAAAAGGGTTGGAGATAGCCCCCACTTCTACTGTTAGGAGTCCCACTAGAGGACCAAGCTACACAACTGGAACATACACACAGAGTGCCTAGGTCAGTCCCATGCAACCTCCCTGGTAGTTGGTTCATTCTCTGTGATCATCTATAAGCCCAGGGTAGTTGATTCTGTGAGTTTTCTTGTGGTGTCCTTGACCCCTCTGGCTCCTACAATCCTTCCTCCTCCTCTTCTGCTGTATTCCTGGAATTCAGCCTAATGTTTGGCTGTGGGTCTGCATCTGTTTCCATCAGTTGCTGGATGACATCTCTCTGATGACAGTTGGGCCAGGCACCAATCTGGTCACAGGAGATGGCCAGATCAGTCTATGTATCTGCTATTGCTGAAAGTCTAAGCTGGGGTCATCTTTGTAGATCCCTGAGAGATTCCCTTGTGCCAGGTTTTTACCTGACTTCAAAATGCCCCATCCTCTTCCATTAGTCTCTTTCTTTCTTTTTTTTTTTTCTTTTTTTTTGTTTTTTTGTTTTCTTGTTTTTTGAGACAGGGTTTCTCTGTGTAGTTTTGTGCCTTTCCTGGAACTCGCTCTGTAGCCCAGGCTGGCCTCAAACTCACAGAGATCTGCCTGCCTCTGCCTCCCGAGTGCTGGGATTAAAGGCGTGCACCACCACCCCCGGCTAGTCTCTTTCAACACTCTCTCCCTCCTTGTTACCTAATCTCTCTGGGTTTGTGGATTGTAGCATAGTTATTCTTTATTTTATAGATAACATGCACTTATGAGTGAGTACACACCATGTTTGTCTTTCTCAGTTTGCAATTACCTCACTCAGGATGATTATTTTTCTAGTTCTATCGATTCGCCTTCAAATTTCCTGGTGTTTTTAATAGCTGAGTAATATTCCACTGTATAAATGTACCACATTTTCTTTATCCATTCTTCAGTTGAGGGACATCTAGGTTGTTTCCAATTCTGGCTATTACAAATAAAGCTGCTATGAACATAGTTGAGCAAGTGTCCCTATGGTATGATTGAGCATTCTTTGGGTGGTATAGCTGGATCTTTTGGTAGGTTGATTCCAAGTTTTCTGAGAAACTGCCACACTGATTTTCAAAGTGGCTGTACAAGTTTACACTCCCACCAACAATGGAAGAGTGTTTCCCTTCTTCCACATCCTCTCTAACACGAGCTATAGCTTGTATTTTTAGCTATAGCTTGTGATCTTAGCCATTCTGAGGGGTATAAGATGGAATCTCAGAGTCATTTTGATTTTTTATTTTCCTTGTGGCTAAGGATGTTGAACATCTCCTTAAGTGTTTCTTGGCCATTTGAGATTCTTCTGTTGAGAATTCTCTGTTTAGATCTGTAGCCCATTTTTCAATTGGATTACTTGGTTTGTTGATGTCTAGTTTCTTGAATTCTTTATATGTTTCGGAAATCAGCCCCTCTGTCAGATGTGGGGTTATGCCATTTTGTCTTATTGATGGTATCCTTTGCCTTACATAAACTATTCAATTTTATGAGGTCTCATTTATTAATTGTTGATCTTAGTGTCTGCACTACTGGTGTTCTGTTCAGGAAGTTGTCTCCTGTGTCAATGCATTTGAGATTATTTCATATTTTTTCTTCTATCAGGTTCAGTGTAACTGGATTTACGTAGAAGTCTTTGATTCACTTGGACTTGAGTTTTGTGCAGGATGTTCTTCTACGTACTGACATCCAGTTTTATCTTTGTTGAAGAAGTTTTTAACTATCAATTGACACAACCTAGGATGAGTCTTATTGAAGAGTTGTCTAGATCAGGTTGGCCTATGGACATGTCTGTGAGTGATTGTTTTGATGACTAACTGTAGTGGGAAGACTTGGACAACTGTGGGTGACACCATTCCCTAGGGAGGGGGAGTCCTGAATTGTACAGGAGAGGAGAAAGCAAGCAGGCACCTAAACATGGGTGATTTTATTTCTCTGTGTTTTAGACTGTGAATATGATGTCACTGGCTGTTTTAAATTCCTACCACCTTAAATGCCCAGCTGTGACAGAATGTGACCTGGAACTGTGAGCTAAACTGAAGACAAATTCTACCCTATATTACTTTTTGTGGGGTTATTTTATCACGGCAACAGAAATTAAACAACAAGATCATTATATCTAGCTTACTCTGATAAACTCATTCTGCTTTATTTGACTCTCCTATTTCTAATTTAGTTGGTAGCCAGTGCAAATAGGATTCTCAATAATGTTTCACCTTAAAAATAGAGTTTTAAGAAAACTTTACCTAGGTAGAAATTGACCTTAGACAATACTGCAATTTGTCATTAACTTGTACCATGGCTTATTTTTCAGGCATCATTCTCTCTACTCACAGAGTTCCATAATCCCCCTTCCTAGCCCTGCAAAGACAACTTCCATACTTAATGCATCAATTCATTTTCCTCACATGACAACCATTCTCTTTAGTGGCTGATTACAAGGTCTTCACTCATATTTGTGTCTTTGGGAAAATTAGTAAGCCCTTCTGGGCTTCAGTGTCCTCTTCTACAAAATAAAGATGATACAGTAGTTATCTCATGAGGTAACAATTAGAGAAAGAATTAGAAAGATTAATGTGTGCAAGACTTTGGGAACAATGGCTATGCACCTAGGAAGCACTAGCAATGTTAGTTATAATAATCCTATATATGTCTTTGTCTATCATCTTATATGAAGAGATTGTTAGCCTTTCTTCCTTCTCTTGCTTTACAGGGAAGATCTTGTTTTATCTGTTCAGCTGTTAGAACTTGTTTTACTGTTTAGAAGAATGGAGAAGAGAAAAATGGAAAAGAACTAAGGGAAGACTAAACTGCCACTGTATTTAAAAAGACACAGAACAACATAAACAGAGCTGAATTTATTTGAAGACAAGAGGGAGGTATGAAAAGAGAGATTCTGAGGTTAGAGAGTTAGTTTGTGAAGTGGTGGTTTAAGTAGAGAGCACAGAGAGAGGTGGGATGGATGGAGTATGGAAGGATGAAGGGTTGGAGGATGAAGGATGAGGGGTAAAGAGATAGCTGAAGGATGGTAGGAATGAAAGATGAAATTTGAAAAAGAGGACACACTATTCTGAGTGGGTGTATACTCTCCCAGCACACTCATAGAATTCTGGAGCTAGGGAGTGCAGTTCACTCTGACATTACTTAGGAACTAAAGCTGATGTTTCAGCTCATACTCCTGCTCACCATCTCTTCCTACATCCCTCTTCTGCCTTTCATTCCCTCTTCCCTCTTGTCTTTCTCTTACCCTCTAACAGGAAGCTATTGCATTTGTTTTGGGTGAAGATGTGTGCTAATCATTTTCCCTAGGGACCAGCAGCACTCTGTAGATACAGATTTTGTAACCATCTACCTACGATGGCCCATAGTGTCCGCCACAGAGGCATATGCAATATATTCCACAAGGGATATTGAGGCTAAGATAAAATCTGCTTCAGATTCTTTTTTAACACAGAGTCTCACTCTGTATGCCACAGTAGGCTGGGGATCGCCATGTAGCTCATGCTGGCTCACAGCTCTTCCTCCTCACTCTCCTGCATTCTGGGAATACAGGCATCACCACCAAACCCTTTTCAGATATGGATTTTGTTTGTTTGAATGGGGAAGATACAGAGTCAAGTGTATGCCATGTCTGGTTACATTGTATCCACAGTCAAAAGTCAGAAAAGATGAACACTGGTGCACAACTGATTTTTTATTTTGTTCAAAACACTAGGCCGTGGGATGGTGTTATTCCCATTTGGGGTTGGTCTTCTGCCTCAGCTAAGTCAGCCTAGTCACTGTCATCATTCCTACCCACTGTCCAGCTACATGACCACACATGTGCTGTCTGGCAATCAAGCAAAATGCTTAGTCACTCCAGGGCCTTACATCCTACGTAATCCATGCTCTGGGATGCCTTTTGGAAATCCTCAAACCTCTCAGCCTAATGCCTTACTTAAAGACTTCTAAACTTATCTGCCTCTGCACCAAAAAAAAAGGGGGCTTATATAACCCTTAGTTAACAATAAAAAATAGCCACCTAATGGCTCATTGGACCCCAATATTTTACAGGAATTATCTAACTTCTGGCACCAAGTGGGCAAATAGAAAGAGTTACCTTCTATCCAGGCCTTTTTCTATTTCAGCTCCAAACCCTCTCTCCTTGACTCCTTCTCACCTGCCCTCATGCTCCTAGTTATGCAACCTGAACCTGAGGAACCCCTCACTACTGCTTTAGATGCTGCTAATAAACCCCAGCCTCCCCAACCTCCCACTCCTTCTTCTCCAATGACTGTTCCTTCTTCGGCTCCTCCAGCCCCTTCCTCCTCTTTGATATCGGGCTGCTCTAACCACCCAACTCTGGCTCCCACCTTTACTCCTCCTGTCACACGTTCTTGAGCTGCTAAGGAACCCCAGTCTAGTCAAATCAACCGGCAGCCATCCTCCCTTGGCAAGAGGTAGCTGGGGTGGATGGATTGTTTAAGGTACATGTCCCTTTCTCACTGGCAGAACTTTCTCAGACAGAGAGAAATCTGAGTTGTTACACGTGTAATTCTACTTTCTTTGTTAAACAACTCCAATATATTGCCCAATCCTATAGTCTCACCTTTCATGTTATATACATGATCCTTACTAACAACTGTAGCATGAATCTTAAAGAGTCTTATTAATAAAATCAAACCCGAGGTCAGTTATTGGGGTGAACACTGGAAGGTCAGAGAGACAGAATAAACCACAGCTATCTCACCTTGCCAGATCCTCAACTGGTCTTGCTTCCTCTGACTGGAAGCCTCTATGTCCTCATATCCGAATGACTCTCAGCTGAACTGCTGCTAGAAGCCTGAATGCTTAACCAGGCCAAATGCTTCTCCAGGCCAAATGCTTCTAGTTTCTGGTCCTCACACCTTATATACCTTTCTGCTTTCTACTACCACTCCCTGGGATTAAAGGCTGGCTTTCTGGGATTAAAGGTGTGTATCACGTGCCTGGCCGTTTCCAATGTGGCCTTGAACTCACAGAGATCCAGAGGGATTTCTGTCTCTTCAATGCTAGGATTAAGGGCGTATGCTACCACTGCCTATCCTCATGTTTAATATTGTGGCTGTTCTGTCTCTGACCCCAGATAAGTTTATTAAGGTACACAATATTTTAGGGAACACAATACCACCACAAACAACCTTCTTCCTTAGGAGTGCAGACAAGTCTGGGAACAGGCTAGAATACACGCATAGGAGGTCCACCAAATTAGTGCAGCACATCCTCCCAGAGCAGAAGCAGTTTCTGACCAAGACCCACGAGATTATAATACCCCAGGTGGCACTCTAGCTAGGGATCAATTCACAACCTGCCTCCTAGCAGGTCTTTATAAGGATGCCCTCAAACCAGTAAACTATAGGAAGCTTCAAGAGATAGTTCAGGACAAAAAACAAAACGGGTCTCCATTTCTAGAACAATTTACAAAGGCTCTCTTATAATATGCTAATCTAGATACTGAGAGCCCAGAGGTTAGATAGCTCCTTATGACCCATTTCGTCTCACAGAGCTTCCCCAACATTAGGGCCAAACTTAAACATCTGGAGAGAGGTCCCCTGACCCCACAGGCAGAAGTTTTAGCACTGACTTTTAAGGTGTACCATGGGAGAGATGAGAAAGCCCGTAAACAAAACTGCCAAATGCTGGCCAAGGCTATCTGACCAGCTGCCCGAGGGCCCCAAGGTCCCTGTTTTAAATGTGGTCAAGAAAGCCATTAGGCTCATACCTGCCCGGCCCTTTGTGGGTTACCTGGGCCATGTCTAAAGTGCCACCAAGGGGGATATCCGTCAGTTGATTGTCCCAGTACACCTCGTGGCATGGGGACATCAAATGAAGACCATGCTCTAGCTGATCTCCTAGGCTTGGCGATGGACAATTGAAGGTGCCCAGGTTCCAACCCAACAACCCATCTTCCACAGAGAACATAGGGTAGCCACTACAGTATTGGGGTGATACATTTCCTTCCTGTAGGACACTGAGGCAACTTGCTCATATCTGAACAAGTTTTGGGGTCCCACCTCTCCTCATCTCCCTATTGTTGGGGTAGGGGGACAGCCTTACCTTCCTCATCAGACCCCACCACTTAATTGTATTTTCAGGGGTATCCTTCTTACCCACACATTTTTTTAGTCATGCCAACCTGCCCTGGGCTCCTAATGAGAAGAGATTTTTTTAGCTAAGGTAGGCACTTCCATTTCATCTGCTCCCCCGATTTGCCTGACCTCAGACTCACCAGTAGCTCCTCTCTTCCTCCTGCTAGGCACCCAGCCCACTAGTTCTAACATGTCATTTCCTTGCCAGCCTCTCAGGTGGACCCCAAAGTCTGGGACACCCAGAACCCTTCTATTGCTAATCATCATTCCCCTATTGTTATCCAGTTGCAGGACCCTACTCAGTACCTCACCCAAGCTCAGTACCCTCTCTCACTCCAGAGCCTTAGGGGACTTAAGCCTATCATCTCTGACCTTCTAAAAAAAGCTACTTCACCCAACTTCTCCTTTTAACACCCCTATACTTGCAGTAAAAAAAGTCTAATGGAACCTACCACCTGGTTCAAGACCTCTGGCTCATTAATTCTGCAGTGGTCCCCTCTATCCTGTGGTCCCCAAATCCTTATACACTCCTTTCCACTATCCCTTCAGGAACCTCCCATTTCTCAGTTTTGTATCTCAAGGATGCTTTCTTTTCTATTCTTCTCAGTCCTCAGTCTCAAAATACCTCTGCCTTCACCTGGACTGACCTTGACACTCACGTGTCTATGCAGTTGATCTGGACTGTTTTGCCACAGGGATTCCAAGACAGCCACACCTATTTGGTCAAGCCCTAACGTCCAACTTAGGCTCTAAACTCATGCAGTATGTAGGTAACAGTCACTTCCTCACAGACATGCTTAGCAGCTCAGATTTTGTTTTAAATGAACATGTTTTGGAGAGATTTTATTTGACTTTATTCAAACAACCCAAGAACTCACTTCTGATCTCTGTAGTATTTAGAATTCTTACCTGTTTGTGACCTTACTTGTTTCCTTGAAATTTTGAATTTGATAGACCATGAGCTCTGGTTCATATTTGATAAAGCTTGAGATGCATGGCTAAAGATCTGCTGTCTTAGAATGAGTCAGGTTCCATGGTTCTTTGTTATATTTTCATTCTCTTCCATCATGGTGTTTCCTGGAGGCTCTTGTCTATTTACTGAGCTCATGGGTCTCTCTTTTCCCTGAGATCCTGGAATTCTCTCTGAGCCCTTTTTTAGCATTACCTAGCATTCTTTCATTCATATGTTGACTGTTTCTGGCTTATTTAGCTTCCTTTAGCCTCCTCAATTAAAAAGGATATTTGGGTAAAGGGGGTGGATCTCTTCGAGATCCTCAAGCTCACCCTTGAGGTAACAGGCCTCCAACAATTTTCTTGACATGGTTCAGCAGCCTAGCACTTGGAGGGCTTCTTTTGACTTCTCAGTCCTAGAAACGTCTTGCCTCAAGTCATCTTACTGATATAGGGATTAGAACCCACAACCTCTGAGTGCCCTCTCTGTGGTTTAGTGTTTTGAGTCATACTTCATTTAGTTTCAGTGATGAGCACTTAGAGAGCCATTGAGGTCATCCCATCTACACCTGTGTGAAGCTTGGATTCATCTAGCTGTCAAAGGCTCTCAGAGAACATTTCTGTGTAATTTGTGGTATTGAAAATGAAATTAAACTGATGCCATTATCTGCATTCCTTAGAATGGATGTAGCAATGTTATATGGACAGAAAAATTCTATAATCATCACATGTGTGGTAAGGTGACATTCAGATGCATCTGTTTCCTATCCTGAAGTCACCTGCTGGAAGCCTATTGAGTAAATGTTAATGAATTTAGGTATACCTCAGCTACAAATGGATCAGAGCTTCCTAATGGAACATTACAACGACCTAGATCCACTTGGCTTAGTCTACTGATTTAAATTAAGTTGAGCACTAAAGCCAGTAAAATATATTAGAGAGGAATTAGCTGTACTGCCGAAGCATTTCAAGGGTGTTCTTAGAACTCAAAGAAGAGGAGGGAGAATAAGAATGTCTTTTTGTATCCATCCAGCCTAGAGCTTAAGACACATACTTGGAGAGATGGGCTGACAACTTCGTTGTGTGAGTGGAATTTGCCATGTGACCTCCATTAATGTCTAAAGATTGCTCCTAGTTGAATCTTTAAAACATCATGCTAAAAGCATGCCGTCAAGTGCCTGCCAAATTTGGTTTTAAAATTCAGCTGGTTTTAGCTAGAGGTGAGGATTTTTTTAAAAAAAGAAAAACACTGTTGTTTTTCCCATTTTTAAAAAGTTAAAAGTTGGATTTTTCTATTTGGTTCATTATTTAAGAAAACAATGTGCACCCGCCTCTCAAATCACACTGAAGCCTCTCCGTGGAGTCTTAAGGCATCTGCCCCCGTCTGCCGGTCTCACTCTTCGTTTACATCTACCATCATGAACTAAACCTAAGTCTAATATATTTAATTAACTCCTCCTACGTCTATTACTGTTTATAGCCCAGGTGTTTTATTGTTTCTATTTCTCACGTGTCATCTCCCCATCATGAAAAGGTAAATATTCAAGTGTATAATTTGTAAACACTATATTTATTGTAGCTTTCACTGTAATTTAAAATGTTTTCTTCATGCATCTAGCTCATAATACCTACTGTCTTACTCATTTTTTAGAAACTACACTAGGTCAGCCAGCGACACATATAGAAAACTTAATTTTATGCCCGCCCCCCCACCTCTGAGGGATGCTTCTGTTTGAAAAATAACCTAACCAAATCAGAATTGGTAATACTTGTCTGCTGTGGGATGTTCTGTATGGCAAATGTGTTGCTAATAAAACGCTGATTGGCCAGTGACTAGGCAGGAAGTATAGGTGGGACTAAGAGAGAATTAAAAGAACAGGAAGGCGGAGGGAGTCACTGCCAGCCACCGCCAGGATAAGCAGCATGTAAAGATGCCGGTAAGCTATGAGGCATGTGGCAAGGTATAGATTTATAGAAACAGACTAATTTAAGATATAAGGACAGTTAGCAAGAAGCCTGCCATGGCCATACAGTTTGTAAGCAATATAAGTCTCTGTGTTTACTTGGTTGGGTCTGAGCGGCTGTGGGACTGGCAGGTGAAAGAGATTTATCCTGACCGTGAGCCAGGCAGGAAAACTCAAGCCACACTTGTCCTCAGATAATTTGTACAATTGTGCATGAAATTACTTGTTTTCCTAGACTTCCTGAAGAATTCATTGTTTCTCCAGTAGAAACAATCTCACTAGTGATTTGAGGCTGAAATCTGGGCTTCCCAAAGCTGTGTTCTCTAAGAACTCTCCCTGTGCTCAGGTCTACAAAACTGACAGCTAACACATAATGCCCATTCCTAAAGAACTCTCAGCATGGCTGTGAAGCCACACATCACAGATGAGGAAGTGGGAAGAATTCCCAACCTTTGATAGATTTCTTCATGGTAAGTTGTGTTAAATCAGAGAAGTTCCATGGAAAATCATATAAATCAGCCAACTTGATTTTATAGTTAATATTTATAGACAGTTACTTGGAATCCTACATCAGGTTCTGAAACTTAAAGGAAGGAAGATGGCTAATACTTGAAACTTTTGATTTGTGGTATTTTACTTCTCCTTAAAATGAGATTCATATTGGAAAGGAAGTTATTTTGTCTGGGAAAAATGTAAAACAAATGGGATAATAAACTCTTTAATGAAGAATGTATATAAATACTGTTAATAGTATTAAATGTGACACAAATATAAATATGTATACATCCACCTTTGTAATATATGTAGTGTGTATGCTTATGTGCACATACTATATACATAATTTTCTAGTAGGCACACATTAAAAATCAAAAAGGTCTGGTAAAACATAATATATTAACTCCAAATACTCAAAACATGATTTTTTAACATGTGATCAATTCGAAACATGATGAGAGATTGTCATAATTTTGTTTCATACCAATTGCTCAAAATCTGCTCTCCCATTTATAACATATCAGAATTCAAAATGGCCAGTAGACACATTGGAATTTTAACAGGAGCTAACACCCCTAAGATTTTCTAAATTTGATTCTCTTTTCTACCTCTGTCCTTCTGTTTCCATAAGATCTGAGATACAGTTTCCTAATGAAGAAAACAGAGAAAAAAAATAGTTGTTCACTGTGTTGTCCTGAAGGTTACATGAATTCCAAATTCTAAGTAGTAAATATAACACCTTAGAAAATGAAGAGGAAATGACATTGCTGAGAAAATTACTTGAGCCTGTAAAGGAATTCTGAAAAAAATATGTGTGATTTCCAAAGCTGTAATTTTATGTTTACCACATGTCATTACCCCAGCTATCTAATCCCACCATTTTCAATGCTTAATGATCAATGCTGTTATGAGCTCATCCTGCATGAAGGGTGTGAGTTTGCCTTCTTTGGGGAGTCAAGTTTTCCCACTTCAGGTATTCAGCTAAAATGTTTCTTCATGCTTGTTTTATAAAGCAGGCAAAGGTTGAAAGGGTAAAGAAATGGTAAAGCCTGGTTTGAGTGGTTTTCAGTCTATGCTTTTACTTTAGGATGAATAATTTAGCTGGATAGAAACAGTGGGTTTTTTTTTTCCATAATGTTGGTAGAATATATTCACATAATTGAAATTGGTTGTGCTCATAATTGCATAAATGCTCTGCTAGATGTAGAGTATAACATGACCCATTTTATCAGCTCACACCATGACTAGGACAAATGGAAGAGCAACAATGGCAGTCAGAGCTTGCATATTTCAGAATTCATGGACACCAGGACAGTGTTGTGGGAGCCTATCATAAGCAACAATGTTCACATAGCTGCCCACCACCTCTCAGAAGTGCCAGATTGATGTCTTTTGATTGATGTTATTGATGCCAGATTGATGTTATTGATGCCAGATTGATGTTATTGATGTAACAGTCTTCATTGTTCAAAGGAAGCAATAAGGACAAAAGAATCAATGATACTGCAACCAACATTGTAATTGCTACCCAAGAGGAAAATATTAATTCATGACCACCTCATCCTTTGATACTAGCCAAAGGAGGTGGGGGGAGAGTAGGAATTCAGTCAGACCATCCAGGATGGCTGAAACCCATAGAGATACTGGAGGCCCCAAAAGCCCTACTTTACCCCTAAGGCCTACAGAGAAAGGAGATTGCAGAGTAAACTGTTCACAGGAATTTTTTTCTGTCAGCCTCAAAAATCTGTGGCTCCATTAGTCCTCAGAGTGATAATCAAAAAGGATGATTGAAGTTCTTTCTCCTAATGAGGAACGATGGAAATGTCCTGGTAGCATTGTGAGAGGCTTGAGATTTCACTTCCCTCAAGTCGAACATGAACAGATAAAAGCCCAGGGAAGTCAACTGAGAACTCACTCAGACTGCCTCTTCACAAAGTCATTCAGGGCTGGAACATAGATACGCTTTTTGGGTATCCTGTGGATTCATCTTTACAGACATTCTTGCTACTCTCTCATTTGATTAGATTAGGAATCGGTTCTTTTTACTTCAGCTGGATCCTAAAGGATGGGAGAAGAATTCCAGTGGTAGGGGCCAAAGAACCTTTTTCTAGAATGAGAAATCCATTAAAGAGCTCTGTCCTCCCAGAGCTCACATTCACAGTGGGTGGTCATGTGGTTCAGTAGACCTATACCTAACACTGTTCACACTTTCAATGCTGTATCCAAAGTACCAAGTTTGGATTGTTCTGGCTTGGCAAACCAAGTCTCAAGAAAGTCCTAAAACACAGTCAGAAAATATCTTAGCATCTGGACAAACTGGAAGTCATTTAAAACGCCTGTTTATATTTGGATATTTTTCAAACAGAATTTTCTCTTTTCAGTTTCTACTGAATGTAAGTAGCACCCTCTTCATAGAGATGTTAAGTTCCTTGATTCTCAGCATTAGTTAAAAATTCCTTTGTAAGTAACACTGTTGCACACACTAATTCTGTGGAAGCCAAGGAATTGTGCTGAAAGCTCTGGACTTTGAGTTATAAGAACTGCAATTTTCAGATTCAAGTTGGCCACTTATTAAAACACTACCTGCCTAAAATGCCTATGATTAAGATTAAATAAAATAAAAGATGTTCCCACATCAAGTAAACTATATGGCACAGTACAAATGTAACAGTTTATTATTTTGCTCAAAATCTAATAGGTATTTGCACTCACATACTGAAATCATTTATATTTATATACTGTCTTTCCTATAAGATAGAAAGAGATTATGCCCAGATTGGAGATGTTTATTGATAAGCTTCCTATCTAATTTTTGTCACCCATTTATTTTAACAAGATAGCTTACCTCATAGCTGACTTGAAATTTGCCTCAAATATTCCACTGATAGTGCAGACCCACTGTTTATGGTGTAAAAATCAAACTAAACATTTATAAAATCTGCAGAAGATTCTCACTAATGAAAGCGCTATTCGTGGCGTGCTAAAACATGCGCACACATAGGTATTGCCCCATTTATCAGACATGAGAGCTAATTACCTCATACACCACTATATCTCTTCCACTCTCTGCATTTCAATTCCCAATATTAACACATAGGTGGTCAAGCTGACCATCGAATAGCCTGCATGAGTATGAATGCATTAAATAATTTAATGTCGAAAGAGTTTATTAAACTGCCACATTCTAATCAGCATGTGTACCTGCCTTCATTAATTTTGCACTGGTCCATGGTGTGTCTCCACAGCCAACATGAATAGCTCTAATGTTAATAGGAGCTCTTAACAAACAGGGCCAGTTAATCAAGGGAAATTTACTATTAACCACACGGCCATGCATACTGCAATCTAATTACAATCAGATTTAACCCTCACCCTGCCACACCCATTTAGACATCTTTCTTATTACTTGTCAATGAAATGCCAGAAAATAAGGTATCATTATTTCATTACAGTGAGCAATATCTGCATCTGCATATGATTAGGAACACAAGAGAGTTCTCTGCTTGGTAAAGTCCCCTGTCAGAGATTTTAAATTGCATTACTTTTAAAGATCACCATGAGGAGCACTCCAATTCTGTTGCCTAAATATTTTTTATTTTCTAAAAATAAGTGAAGATGAACAGATATTCTCCAAATGAACACCAATACTCTAAATTGGTTCAGGTGGAATTCAGCATTTGCTAAGTTAGAGCATTTGCTATGTCAACAGTGTGCATGCAATCTCCCTCTTTAGTTTCACTATTCAACTAAATCATCTAAGGCATTAGCATTAAATCTGAGCTCATGGGATCCCCATCATTTGACCATACTTTTTTTACTTCCTCTAGTGTATTGGAGAAACACCTGCCCTGAAGACTGACTTACATGTTTGGAGAAGCAGGCACAGGTCAGAAGAAAGTGTAGCTAGTCTTGTTTGCTTGCTTTTCCTTCCTCAAATTGGCATAGTGCCTGGTTTGTTCTTTTGGGTTAGATGAGTTTGTACATTCTGTGATGGATTTCAGATTTGGTATTTGTACTGTTTTTAGTGAAAGGATTTGAATATGGATAATGCTGAGATTTGGGGATAGCAATGCTGATATTAATGAATTTTTGAAGATAGACAATGCAACATTTTTTAAAAATATTTTGGTTTATGGAATATGAGCCCAGACTGAAGGAACCAAAGGATCCTGACACCAGATTCCTAGGAATGCCTGTTCAATAACTGAAAAGCTTTGGAACATGTTTTACTGAAGGACTCTAATTATCCACCATAGACATTTCTTCCTACTGGGGCAGACTATTTTCTTATGCTATATTTTATGTCATTGCAGGCCAAGTTATCTCGTTTCAATGACACAGACAATCCCCTGTGTGTCGACTATAGGGTCAGCTTTGTGTTCGTCTAGAGAGGGTTTGGATGAAGACTTTTATTCTGTATCCTAGCACAGCAATTCTTCATTGTATTGGATTTTCCCTATGATTCCCGGGCTTATAAGTGAATTATAAGGTTTTGCTAGAAAGAAACTATGACATCTATGTTTTACGACATAGCCATCTTACCTGTTGAAACCATCAGAGGCCAAGTTCAGAACAATGGTCCAAAAGAGCTTAGAACTAGAGTTCTTACCATCTTACCACAAACCTATGCACTCCTTGAGGTAATGATAAGCTTTTCCTCTCTCTAACTACCCCAAGGGCAAGTAGACCAGGCTTGGAGGTAGTGATATGACCAGACAAGCTACAGCCCATAGGGGGAACAACTATGATGGGAATCCTCAAGGTCCCACATCGAACTCCCCTGAGGATTCTGTCTTACAAAAAAGAGACTGAAGAATAGACTCATTTTTCTGTCTTTCTGTCTTATAGATGATAAAAATAATGATATATCAATGTCAAATGGGGAAACATCTTGTGAATTTTACAAAGTAAAAATAATGTGAACATGCCACAGTATTTTCCAAAATGGCTGATTATAAATGAATCCTTTTGAAAACTGGAGAGTTTTGCTTGGCTTATGTGTTATTGTCTTGGTGCTTTGGGCTACATACGTTTGACTTGTTATCTAGGCAATCTTTATGATTGGGGAAAAGCACTGCATAGAGTTGGGAGATTTGAACTCTGTTTCTACTCTGTTAGTTCTCTCATCTGTACAGAGAGAGAGAGAGAGAGAGAGAGAGAGAGAGAGAGAGAGAGAAATTAATTCATCTCCAAAAGTGCCTGAACATGATCACTTTAATTCTATAAAGTAATAGAACCTGAGGGAAAATACAGGACCCCAAATTCCCTACAGAGGTGCAAGGACCTCAGCCGAACAGTCGAGGGAATATCATCAATAGTTGAATAGATGACTTCTCTCCCTACTCACCTTTTTAATTTCTGAAGTTTCACGTTGAAAAACAAAGGGCATCCAATCCCCAGTCTCTGGCTTTTCTTCCAGTCCTTGCAGAATGTACAGGATCTACACTGAGGGATAATAATGCAATAGTAGTCTATATGACTCATAAATATAATTTAGTCTGGAAATGTCATATGATAATCCCACATAAAGCCCTATTCATCAAAGGCCTGAGCTGTCAGGTCATGATGGTACTTTGATTATTTTACACATTATTTACACAAGGAAGAGCCAAAAGGCATATTCTATACACGGTTTAAGAACGAAAAAGGCTCTTTAAAATTGAAGCTTTATCCTTTTCACAAATATGGCTAATTCTGAAAATGTGAGAGGTTAGGTAAGTTGAATTGGCCAGACTATGATAAATACAAACCAACTATACACATACATGCATATAGACACACACATATAGACATCGTACATTATGGAACATGAGAATAAAGTTGACAACATTGTATAAGAGCAAGAAAATACAATACAATAAAATAAATAGCATTTAGCCTGAGAAGTAGTGTTTGTCTGGAGTCACAGAGAATGCTTAGCAATGAACCTCCACAACTATAAGTTGATGCAACATTTGCTTAATAACCCCAGAGGTTTGGAGCCAGGTGTCAGTGAGGAAGAATGAGCAGGTTAGTGAGATTGTTGTAAAGTTGATGCTGTTACCTGCCATTCAGGGAGAGTGAGGTCCCTCGGGGGGGGGGGGGGGCACACTGCTTGCACTCACACCCCTCCCAACAACTGTTGTCGTTCCCTTGAGACAATGATAGAAAGAAAGGAAAGGAAGTATGTGGGAAAGATGCCAACGTAGCTGAGATTTCCAAATGAAAACTGAAACAAAAAAATAAAAAAATAAAAAACCTCTTATGTTTCTTTTCCTTGCATTTTCTTTTCATTCTTGATGACTTGATTTATTAAGAAATTTCTCTTGGAACAGGTAGGAAAGGGGTGGTTTAATGTAGAGCATGGAAGCACACTTGTCTGTGGGTCATATTTGCCCAGTTGGACACAGCTGTATTTTCCTATACATTGTCTTAAAGTTCCTTAGGTTCCCTGATATTTCTGGGCCCCAGTAAGAGATCAACTAATTAGGGAAACTTTGAAATATTCTACTTTGTATCTACCAGGAGGATCCAACAAACAATATATTTTTTGTTGTATTTATACTGTTATGAAAAGCAACACTGGATTGAACAGGCTGCTAAGATGTGAGCTAAGGTGAAGCCTTTTTCTTAAAAAGAAAGTTGACTTCAAAGTACTAAAATGAAAACTGTAGTACAGATGTTAATAAATGTTCTACAAAATGCTTTCATATGATATTATGTCAACCTAATTGTTAAATTTAATATTCACTAAAACTTCACTGTTTGAAAATTCATGAGTTTATGTTTTCTCACTTTGTAAAATTTTCAACTCCACATTTATGATTTCTGAGAGCTCATAACAAATTGTGAATCAAGCCAGTCACTTGGAACCAAATTATTTCAAAAGCAAATTTGAAAATATCATTTCAAAACTATATAGTAATATTGCATTTCATGTGGGTCGTATGTGTGCTTTTAAACAGTGTTACCTTGTGGGGCAGAGTAAGAGGCTTTCAATGCCAATATAACAAAATCCTGGGTAAAGAGTCAACTGTTTTCACAAAGTAGCTTTATTGAAGCTACTTATGTTTTAGGGGTCTATTTCTGGAGGATTTCTCTCAAGGTGACAAGGTAGTGGCCTTTATTCTCAAGTACTCTCGATTGATGGCATCAAACTGGTTGGTGGTGCTGCGTGATTAGTGGAAGTCCTTACAGCAGCCCCATTCTCCCTGCTAGCTCTCAACAGCTGGACACCCTACACTCCCTGAAACCCCATTATAAACGACAATGATGCGCTACTCATGGTCACACTTTGACTTCCTAGACTCATCACTGGGGACTTTTGCAGGTTTGCTCTGCTTTTGCATTAAGTCCTAATGAGATTTTCCCTGGCACGTCTTGATGAAAATGCCTCCCCTCCCCATCTCTCATCCCCACTCCAACCATGCTCCACACCCTCACTCCTCATCTGCACTGCTGCTCCTCACCCACTACTCTTCAAGTCAGCCAAGTTCTCCACCGCAGCATCAGACCATCTCCTGCAGCTATCCTTTACCTGGCAGGAGCTTTTCCTCTTATTTTGGGTTTCTTCTTTAGTTTAATAATCTAGGATAAAATAAATGGCTGGGCTCATGTTTATTTATGCCAGGCAAATAAAGACAGAAAACGGTGTTCCTGGACTTCACCAAGAGATCCAAACTCATCCTGAGACCCAGGGCTAAACTAGCTGGCATATGAAGCTCACATGTTTGAACACAGTCCCCAGATGGTGGTGCTGTTCAGGGAGGTTATGGAACCTTTGTAGGTGGGGCCTCTATGGAGGAAGTAGGTCACTGCTGGGGTGGGCCTTGGGGGAGTGCTATAGCTCAGCTCCACTTCCTGTTTTCTCTGCTTGCTAGCTGAAGGCGCACTGTGACCAGATAGCCTCACACTTCTGCCAGATCCCCCACCCTCACCTAGTGAGGGACTGTATCTCCTTAAATGGTAAGCCACAATGATCCCTTTTGTCCTGGATGCTCCTTGCTGGTAATTTAATCACAGCAAGGAGAAAAGAAACCAACATAGGCAGGTAATGTTTTGAACACTTGCTTTTGACAGCCACACATTTGGTTGCTCTTGAAACTATATTATTCTGAACTGTAGTATGGTCTAGCCAGGAACATTTTCTGAATCTCACCAAGTGGATAATTTATGCCTTCTTCCAAGAGGATAGCACACTTAAAAACAACCCTCATCCTCTCCCCTCCCTGGGCTCCTCTCTTTTCTCCCCAACCTTTCCTTCCACTTTAACTTGCTTTGGGGCAAATGTCTAATAAAAATCTTTGTCTTTTTCTTGTTCTCCAGGTCTTCTTTCTTCTAGAAAAAGACCCTTTCTTTAAAAATCATGATAGTCTGACAAGCTGAGGGCAATTACCTGATCAATATCAGTCCGAATGAGAAGCCCATGATGGATGCCCCCTTGGATTGAAAGGAAAGTAGCAGAGACATATTAAATTAAGCTAGTCTCATTTGGACAATCACTAGAAGATGCTGAAGCAAGGTAATTTGACCTTTAAAAAAATCAAGACTGGTTTGCATGATCTCAGTCAGTATGAAGAAAACTCTCAGACGAGGTAATTACCAAATTTCAATAATCACAGGGTTTTGCAACAAAGGATTTTCCTTGAGTCTTTTTGGATCTCAAACTACAAATTAAGAAAAAGTAGTGAGCCCATTTCTTCCGTTCCTGTGGTGTAGGTGGGGGTATTCCATGCACAGAATGGGCATGAGGCAAAACGGGAAGCGAGGTCTTGCCAGCTCCTCACACAGGACAAGTCTTAACCCACTTTTTTTCAACTTGGCAGCTTAATAAACATTTTAATTATACTTTAACTTGAGACATCTTCTAAAGCCAAACAGTAAATCTCTTCAGATTATGTTGTCGTTGGCTGTTAACACAGCTAACAAGGCAATAGATCTTAGATATTTAGCCATCATTACTTCTCCTTGGCTCAAATCATCAAAATCAGCAGCATGCACACTCACAAGACTAAATATAGTTTCAGTTCCCAGCATAGCTGTAAAAGGGGACCTCCGCCTAGTGACTGTTTATGACATCTAATATTTGGGTAGCTATAGAAATGAGAAATGTGTTTAAATTTTCTTTAAAGCATCTTCCCTCCCCCGTGACAATATATTGGGACATATGTATCCTCTTGACTTAATCCAAAGACCAATAGCCTTTGTTGTGGTTTGAATGTGAAATGTCCCCCACAGGCTGATGTGTTTAAACAGTTGGTTCCCCCCCCCCCCGCCCCCAGCTGGTAAAGTTGTTTCGGAAGATTGTGGAACCTTTCGGATATGGGGCCTTGCTGAAGACTTTGTAGTTCTGACCCAATTCCACCATGTCTCTCCTTTTGTATTGAGACTACTGAGTGATGGGACTACCAGTCACTCTCTCTGTCACCCCAGCTTCGAAGCCACTCTCCTGGCCTACCTCCCCTGCCATGAGAGACTGGACCTTCCAAGCCAGGAGACGCAATGAAACTGTACCTTGTTAAGTTGCCTTTTCAGGAACCCTGCCATAGCAGCAGGGCGGGGAGGGGGGGGGGGGACCAAGCAAAGCAAAATAGAACACTGATATAGCTCTGAAAACCCATAAATAAATAAAACATGGCACACTGAACATTTGGGGGTCCTAGCATGGAAACTGAAAGACTCTGAAGAAGCTACCTTTCTGTTCAGTATCCTCAGGTTTTAGGAACATAAAGTTACTTGGATGGCACAGTCCAGTACACTGTGGTAGGGTCTGAGCATCTGTGTTTTTATGAGTGTCCTTGGGTGATGCTGTGATGGTGGTCCAGGGACTCCACTGAGAAACAGTTGTATCTGATCTTCCTGTCCATCAGCCCCTGGCAGGGTAGCGAGTACAGCAGCTTAACATGATGAGAATCAATCACTTTTGCAAAGGCTACCATGGAAATGGACTGAGACTCATTCAGTCAAGTAAAAGAGTCCCAGGTTTGATGTTCTGTCACTTGCTTATTAAGAACTGCCACTTTTCTTTCTATAGCTATGATCCCTTTGTTTTGTTCCAGTACACATTGCTTAAACATATTCCACATGTGAAAGTGTTCACAGAGACATCCAGGACTTTTTGCTTTCATCCTTTACTATCAAATACCGCCCCCACCCCCACCCCCTGCCCTTTACATATAGCTGACTTGAATAAGCCAGGTTTCCAGTTCCCTCCTGAGCAAAGGGAGGGAACGTTATTACCAGGAAAAGACATTCATAAATCAATCCATTTCATTCAGAATAAAAGCAACCATTCCTGGGATGTTATCACCTCTCTTCCGCTTCTTGCCTGCTCTGCCTCTGGGCAGCCATTTGAGGTCCTCTCTCAGGATCTTTAGCGATAGTACATATTCCCTTCTCCATACTGTACTGCCTTCAAGCACACTATCTAATTGGAGAATATTATTTTTGGTTGCCATTATTTAGATTATAAACTTCATAAAAATTAGGAATTTTATTTTTAGATTCATGCATATGATGTGACTATACAGTGACTGGCAGGTGGAGAAAAGATTGTCGAGTTGATAGCTCCCTTTCCATGTTTTTACATCCACACAATAAGGAGGGCTAGAGGAGGCAAAGGTCACGATGGGTAGAAATTCAAATCCAATGAACATTCACATACATTCACATATGATTCAGAAAATATATTTGACTAACAGTTATTCAAGGTGGATCTTAAATGGTGTGACTATGATAACCAACTTGTCTATTTCTTCAGTCAGTCACCTGTTTCAAACTCTTCCATGACTATTGATTATTGATATTAATGGGAATGAAGACAGGGTAATTATAGAATGTTGGTAATTACATGAAAAAAAAGCTGAATGAGAGAGAACCACAGTTATCTTTATCAGCATTGTTTCGAGCATATACTGTTAGGGATTCGCTGTTAGCTTGGTATTGTAGGACACATCTTTTTGTTGTTGTTGGTTTTTCTGTTTTTGTTTTTTGTTTTTTTTTTGTTTTTCAAGACAGGGTTTCTCTGTGTAGACCTGGTTGTCCTGGAACTCACTTTGTAGATCAGGTTGGCCTCTAACTCAGAGATCCACCTGCCTCTGCCTCCCAAGTACTGGGACTAAGGGTGTGAGCTACCATTTCCTGGCTTTGTAGGACACATCTTAATTGGTGTTTATTTTGCCAAATGGATAGTAATAACTACCACCTTTATGAAGAGTTTATGATGTATACATCTACTTATGTGCTTTACCTTGTTTCTTCAAAATTCGCCCTAGTAAATATGGTGTCGGGATTCATTGGCTTGCAAGTAACAAAAATTCTAATCAAACTGTTTGTAATATAATCAAATAGAGGAGATAAAATACATTAGAGAAAAAAATGCATTACCCCTAAGTGTTAAAGTAGTAAAGATATCATAAACAAAACTAAAATGTAGTATTAACAATCTGACCATTTAAAAGGATGGACACCAAATATTCTAACTGTAGTCACATATTTTAATTAGTTTTAAGCCATTTTTATTTTACTATATTATAGTTTTTTTCTTTTTGAAGAATGAGTCTTTTCAACATGAATTGTATTTTTATTTTTTTCTGATAAAATTTTCTGTATTCTCTTTTCAAGTTGCAGTTTTAGGTTAACAAATTTTAAATATTTTACATTTCCAGTTAAAATTTCTCTAAGTACCACTATATTTGAATGGGGGGTGGCACACGTGTTTTCTGTGTAAGTGTTGGAGCATCAGTAATCTAAGAGCATTTTCTGTGAAATATAAAAATTAATTCTCAAACTTATTTTTATATTGAAATATGTAAATATTTTAGGCCAAATATTTTCACAGGTACCACATTTTACTTTCTTTGGCAAATATTTTTACAAGATAAAACTCAAGTGAGTTTTATGTCCTTGAATTCTTTGCAAGGTATAGATACCTTAAAATTATCAACTTTCTCAACTTCACTGAATTCCAGCATAATAAGACAGGTTGATTAACTTAAAGGTAGAAATCTCATCATGAAGTTTACCTCACTCTTATGTCAGAGTGCACTCAGAGTTGAATCCTCAGCCATGTTGAGCTTTCGTGGTTTTATCAGTCTGTCTCCCCCTTTGCTTTTTACGAGTGCCTTGATGTTACTCAGACACTGTAAGCTCTTGATTGCAGTTTTGAAAAAGATTGAAAAGCCAAATTCTGCTGGGATTCCATTTGTTTTATAATCTAATTGAAGATTTTTAAGTAATTTGAAAAAGATACAGTCAAAAAATTTGGTCATGTATAAAAATGTGTGATATTGTCATGGGACAAGAAGAGTGATTTAAAAGTAGTCCTTCAAAGACTTAGATATCTCTAAAAATGGTTTGAAGATGGA
>CABHPQ010173072.1:0-49319 GCA_902168405.1 Peromyscus aztecus | reverse complement strand
AACCCTAACCAGGAAGGATAGTTGCCATGCCCAATCCCCAGTCAAGTGTTCCCTACCCATCACACCAGGAAAGATCATGGGAAAGTTTATCTCAAGTGGAATTTTATGGTAGGTCTCAGCCATATTCTTAAAATCAATTTTATATATTTTAATCACTTTTATGTCTTAATCATTTTATATATTTTAGGTATAAAAGTGATTGTACACTTTATATATAAAAGTGACTATTTTATATGTAAAAGTGATATATTTTAATCACTTTTATGTAAAAGGTTTATTTTAATAAAAGCATTGAACTGGAGATGCCTTCCATTCCATCATGCCTTTTTTCAAATGTTTTGTAGTGTGCATACCACAGGCAAAGCATCAAGACAAAAATGGAAAAAGGAATGCTCTATTTGTGAAAAGTATGTATTTTCTCACATCTAAGCAAGTGAGCATTGATGAAACTGCTCACCTCTCTGCTCCTCAGATGTAGTGGTCTTAAGCGTTGAGACCTGAGTTGTCTATCACTTTAGGTTTAGATGAAAACTTACTGAACATGGTTTAGGTGCCAAAGTCCCTGAAAAGACTGTGTGGAGGACACACTGAGATGAGACTATCAAGTCTGGGCTCTCATGGGAAATTTCCTGGCAGGCTCTGAACAATGTTTCCAACAGAACCTGGCACTGATGCTGATCCTGATAACAGGAAGGGTTAATTTTACCAAAGATACTATAATATACACCCCCCCACCACCACTACCACCATCGAAGACAAGCAATCAGGATACAGATTGCAAATATTCACTCAGTTTTCCTGACTTTCCCTTGTAGGGCAAACTGGCTTGCGTGGTCTCAGGGGTCCTATAAATCTCAGTGATTTGGTTCAGTTTTCTTTTGTTTTTCTTTTTTGTTTAACTCTCTGGGTCTCATTCAGAATCTTTGTTTTGGATCCATCCAACAACAAGCCATGGCTAGCCAAATCTGAGATATCCATGGATTCCACTCAGTTCTTAGTGGCCTGGTTGAATTTAAAAGGTTGAATGTCCAAGGAAAATCCCACCGAACATTCCTCCCACCCCTATTCATTGAATTAGCCACTCACATTTAAAACAGAGTAGAATGAATTGAATGGGATGGCCAAAGAGAAATGAGAAAAATGAATCCCCTGAAGAGAAAGTGTGGGAAGAGCAGAGGGCACTGTTGCTAGGCAACCAGCCACGGTACACCACAAAAGTGGGTGGTGCTTCTTTGTGGCTTGAAGGTCCATGACTTCATGTTTCTGAGTACCAGCTACTAGAATTTTTTTTTTTTTAGTACATCCTTACCTTGCTCTCCTTCCCCCTGTCCCTACAACAGGTGGAACCATGGATTTAGTGTTCCTTAGAGACACTCAAATCTATTGAGATTTGCTCAATAGAGAAAAGCAGACAAGGAGGCACAGAGGCAAACTGGGAGCAATAAAAGGCATGAAGAAGAGAGCATCATCCCTCAAGTCCAGTTTTCTGCCTCCTCCAAGCCCACTCTGTAGAGTCCCCAGAGCTGTGTGGCAGGAGAAGCAGGCTGGAAGAAGCAATAGAACACGACAAGGGTCTCAAACCTATCCCTGGGCCACAACCCTGAGGAGTTAGGAAGACTGAGGTTGCTCATCAGAACTGAGTTGTGCCTGACGACAATCGAGTACATTTTATAAGCACTGGACAAGTCCCTGGAATAGCCAGGGAAGAAACACTAGCAGGAAGTTTTCTCCAATCCTTGGGTCTTACAGCCTTTAACACACCACATTTCGTCTAAGCTAAAGCACCAATTGTACAGCACACTGTAATTTTATGTACTACTAAGAAAGGAAAAAAAGGCTGCAATTAAGTATGACAATGCATTGATTGTAAGATGCATTCAGTTTCAGAGATGTTGAAAATGAGAGGAAAAAATGTGTATTTTAGAATTGCTAAAATATAGTCAGATCTAAATCTTTTACAACAGTATTCAAGCGCTTCACAAAATGGGCCTGATGAACGTCTTGCTTTTCTACCTGCTCATGAGGCAGGGCTTCAGTCAGCCCTGTTTCTCCTTCACCAGCTCACTCACACCTCTATCTAGACCTGGACCGAGGCTCTCTTTCACCCAGAAGGTAGATAGATACCTCTTCTCCACCTGGGACATTTGGTTCTATCTTCAGCATGGCCCTTACCCTGTTCCTTTAGAGCATAATTCTGAGTATTTGGGTTTTTTTTCCCTTTCGATATATTGTAAGTTCCTTAAGGAAGATGAAACAACAATTTAATAATTTAATGAGCATCTATTGGGTGTCAGGTAATAGAAGTATATGCAGACACACACATATGCATATATGACCAGGTTAGATAGCCATAGTCAGTTGAAAATGTCATATGCAAATAAAAATGCACTTAACATATCTAACCTACTGGTCATCTTAGATTAGCCTAGCCTAATGATAGTTACTGTTGTCATTAGTGTGACCAGACACTTGACAAAGCAACTAAAAGGAGGAAGGCTTTATTGGGCCTCACAGTTAAAAGGCTACTGTCCATCATGGGGACAGCATGGGATCTGGGAATGGCCTCTGTGGCAGCAGGAGTGAGGCAGCTGGTTCACATCATGGTAGATCAGGAAACAGAAAGACTCAGGCTCAATAGAGCCAGGCCACAACCCTAAACTTTTCTCTATAGGCCAACTAGTCCCCATGTTAAAAGGTTCCCCAAGCTCTCAAAACTATTTTTTTCATAAGGGAGTAAGTATTCAAATACAGGAGCCTACATTTCACATACAAGCCATTAACACCTACTTAAACACGCTTAGAATTGCCTGCAGTTGGGAAAAACAATCTAACGTGGAGCCTATGGCATAGTTAACTAGTTAACGGCCGACCATCTCATGTCTTTTAGTGAAAAGAGCAAGAATCACAATTTGAAATGACTTATCTACTGAACTAATCTTAAGTATTGCCTTCACATCAGTGGGGAGTTAAGAACCGTCTATAACACACAGAGAAGTAGGTACGAATGTGAGCTAAGGGTAGTCACTTTGCTGAATTCATTCAAGCTACTGACTGTAGTACTTAGTCAAAATAGTATTCAGACACATTCTGGGAAACACCATTGTCCATTTTTAGTCACTTTGGATCTGAGTGGCTTTAAGCACGGGCACCATGCCAGGCATGAAGTGGCATGAACAAATCCATCCTCACGGTTTTCCTTTGGTGTGGGAACGGCTTTGCAGGGACCATCCAGTCTGACTCTGTTTCTTATTCTTTCTCCTCCCAGCAACATCAACAAAATTGCCTTAGCTCTGAGGAAATGTATGATTATAAATAAAACAAAAGCTTTGAGGCATTATGGAAAACTAAAGAAAAAGGAAACTAGATAAAAATAATAACATTGGATAGAAGTATGAATAACAATGCTGATAATAATGAGAGAATTCATGAGCCATAGTAATACACTTAGTCAAATAAAGGATCTAGGCATATAATGAGCTGCAAGCAGATTCATCTTGGCTGTAAAATAAGAAGCGTCTGTGATTGTTGTTGTTCTTATAAATTAAGCTGGGCTTAAAAACATGATGTAGACAAGTGTGTCTTTTAATACACTTGAAAACATAACCCCAAAGCAGAGTCCCATCTTTTGTTTCTCTGGCTCTGGAATGACCAGAGATACCAGTGAGCTGTACAGGTGGCTTCTGACTCAAGTCACTTAAGGAGAGATGGCCAAGCCTGATTGAACAGGCAAATACTTCCGTTAGGTGTTTCTGAGGGGACACAGGCATCTGACAGAAGTCCCTTCAAGGACCAAGTTCTTGGAAAAAAGTTTTTAAAGGTGTCATATAGAAGATTAACCAAAAAAAACCTAACTTTGTAAGCCAGCTGCACCGCTCCTGGGAATTTACCTGAAGGACTTCAGGCCAGCTTATGGCATAGGTACCTGGACATCACTGTTTCCTAGGGCACTGTTCACAAGGGCTAAGTTGCAGAACCAATCAAGGTGTCTATCACAGAGGAACAATAGAAAAAGCACAGTGGAATTTTCTCAGCCATAAAGAAGGATAAAGGTATGTTGTCTGAAGGAGAATGGATATAACTGGACATAATCATAATTAATGAATTAAGTCAGTCTTAGAAAGATAAATATTACACGTTTTCTGTATCTGTGGTTCACAAATTTTTATAGATACATAAGATTACATCTGTACATGTGGTGTGAAAGTGGGATCAAGACTGTCTAGGGGACAAAGGGAACTGAAAGGGGAGACAGTGGAGTAAGCAGGGGAGCCACTCAAACTGCGTCATGCACTTTTATGCAAATGTCCTTATGTAACCCAGCAGCATTTCAATGAAAAAAAAATGTGATGATACATGCTTAATCCTAGTACCCGGGATGTGGAGTTAGGAAGAGAAGTTCAAGGTCATCTTCAGCTATGTAATGAATTTGAGCCAGCCTGGACTACATGAGACCCTGTCTCAGGGGGAAAAAAAAGCCAAAATTCATGTTAGAAAATAATACTAGTTGGGCTCTTGCAATGGTTCAGTGGGTAGGGGTGCTTGCCAGAAACATGCACACATACACACACATACACACACACACACACACACACACACACACATACACACACATACACACACATACACATACATACACACACATACACACACATACACATACATACACACACATATACACACAGACACACATATACACATACACACATACACACATATACACACACAAATATACACACATACACACACACAAACACACATATACTCTCACACACACATAAACACACACATACATACCACACACACACATACACTCACACACACATACACACCACACACACACATATACACACTCACACATACACACACACTTAATATAAAAAATTTAATTAAATTAAAAAATAGTACTGGGGTTAAACACAGGGGCCTTGTTTACACAAGCAAGGGTTACACAAGACTCTACCAAAGGGTTACATCTCTAGCCCCTTCTAATTTTTTTAAAAACAGAACAAATTTCATTTTATTATATTTTTGACTTTTTTTAATCAAGCCATGGAATTATTAAATATTTTTTCTATTATTTTCTTTAATTAAAAAATTGAGATTATAATATCATTTCTCCCTTCTTTTTTGCCTCCTCCTTTCAAACCTTCCTCCTCACTCTCTTTCAAACTCATGGCCCCTTTTTTCATTAATTTTTGTTACACACATGTATCTATATACATACATATTCCTCGTATATAAATACAACCTATTCATTCTGCATACTGCTACTTATATGTATGTTTTCGAGACACAACGTCAAGACCTATGTAGACCAGGCTGGACTTGAGTTTGTGAGACTCTTGCTCTATTCCCTTGAATATCTGGATTTACAAGCCTACACCAGCAGGTCCATCTGGAAAGTTCTTTTGATGTGGACTAGTCCATAATAAGTACGGGCATTCTCTCAGTGAGCTTTCTGAAATTATTGTCACTTGGAAATGGAAGAGGCTTCTCAGGTCCTTAGAGAGCCACTTGTAATGGGGAAAGTGAGGCTCAGAAGGGAGTAAACCAGTGCAGCGACGTGTGCAAGCAGATGAACACTTGTTTAGATTCACAGATGCCACCCCACACTCGTCACTGTCACACCCACTGCCACTTTGGATGGCTGTGTCTTCTCAAATGACAGTATGGCTCTTGTCTCAGGCAGGAGAGCAGGTGAGATGCCGTCTTGGAAGCCATGTTCTTGCCATGGGAGACAGGTTTTCCTCTGTGAGCTCAGCCCGACAGTGTGAAAGGCACAGAAAACAGGCTATGAATGGGCTATAGGACTATCATGTTAGGGGCTTCCCCACCTTGACTGTCAGGGAGGAAGCTGTCTGCTGCTGTGTGCCCCAGAGATGTCACTTTCTATGTGTGCCACAATGTAATAAAGGTCCCTCACTTTTCTCAGAACAAAGACTTCAGAAAAACTCAGTTCCCTGCAGAAGAGAGACCAGAATAGGGAAGGGCTACCTTAGCATCTCACCCACCATGGAGAATGTCCCATCCCATAGAGCAGTGGTTCTCAACCCTCCAAACACTGAGACCTTTCAATACAGTTCCTCATGTTGTGGTGACTCCCCATAATCATAAAATTATTTTCACTGCTACTTCATAACTGTAATTTTGCTACTGTTATGAATTGTAATATAAATATTTTTGGACATAGACTGATGGATACTGGTAAAATGCATGCCTGTATATGTACATTTGGGGGTAGGTCTTTAAAAACCACTCTTTTGGGGGATAGGTATAAAAGCAGAAAGTCCCCTGAGCAGAGTATTTAACAACTAACAAAATACAGACACTAAGTCCTGACTATTGACACATTAAGGGTAGCTATTTGGTAAATACCAATACTCCAAAGTCCTCAGTACTATGTAGCATTGGCTAAATGATTCTTGCACTAAACCAGCACTCCTAAGATCCTCATTAATCCCAGTACATGAACAACTACAAAAAAAAAATCCATCTGAGAAACAAAGAACTACAACAATTTATACATCCACAGTGCTTGCTATACATGTATTAAACATTAACATTTTGCTCCTGTTTATTTCTTAAGGACACAAAATGTCAAGTGTACTCAGTGCATCAAGCTCTCCCACAGAATGACATGCACTATCTCCCCTATGGTAGTCACAACCACAAGCCTGCTGCATTGAATTGAATGAACAGAGTGAACGAATGAGTCCAGGAAAGTATCTGTAGGATCAGTGAGAAAGGAAATGACGCAACCCATGGATCTACCTCCCGTGAGTTCAGGTGAGCTGGCTGCTCTGGGAACCCCACAGATCTGTCCCCTAAATCTTCTGGCTGAACCAGCCAAACCCCAATGGGAACATTCTCCAATAACCATGGCTACAGGAAGCTGCTGGCAGGGTCCCAGAGGCTCCAAGTGTCTTACCCCAAGAGGAACTCTTCAGGCAGCGCCAGAATAGCCCCAACCTCACAGGAGAGCCCAGCTGGACCATAAATTGTACTGACAAAGATAAAGACGCACATTTTCTCTTGGCTCAAAGGACTTTAGCATGGCACATTTACCCTCTGCTCTGCCAGGCTAGTGGACTGTGCTCATGGCTTCCTTTCCCCTGTAATTTTTCTCATCTCCACTCAGCCCCTGTCCCATCTGCTGTGGGAGCTGTAAGGCCCCCATCACTCCTGGTCAACAGGGCTGCATATCATCCCAAAGCTGGGACAGCGGGCTGTTTGTTGGGGTGACCTTGAAATGACCCTCCATCTGAATCTTGCCTCAGTGCTGAGTAAACCTTGTTCCCATGGATAGCTGTGGGCTCATGAGAAGCACTCAAGTTTAAGTTAGCACAGTCTGGTTCAGATATGGCTGCTTGCTCCTGTGTGACTTTGAACAAGTTGTTTGACATCTCTGAGCCTCACACAATAGTGCTGACCTCAGACGAGGTGTGAAAGGCGAAATGAGGTATCTCAATAATTTCATTAAATTCAGATTTTCTAACATGTTCTACATGCTTCACGAGATCTTCACAACTTCTCTTCACCTTGAAAGAGGTAGGTAGGTGTTTCAACTCAATGGGTTTCTTCTTTTGAATCAGGCTGCCTTTTCTACCCATATTATAGAAGACACCGTCCAAAGTATTTTGAGATGCTTGGAGATCTTTTCTGAGTAAATCTCTCTCTCTCACACACACACACAGACGTACGCACGCACACACACGCACACATGCACACACGCACCACACACAGTTTCCTAGAAATTTGGATGAGTGCAGACTCCTAGAGGAAGTAGTTCAGCTGAGGCTTTGGCAGACATTATTTATGTGATGTGTATCCAGAGTGTTGAATGAAAAGGTGAGGCAGTCTTGACAGTCCTGTTACTAGGCAGAAAGATTTGATCAGCAGTAAGGAGATAACATTAAAGGAGAGGGCAGGGAAAGGAAACTGCCTCCCTTTGTGAGCTTGGAAAACATGATAAAATATAAATAATATGGATGCTACCCTGGTTCCAATTTTTCTTTTTATTCTGATTACCACTTGAGATAATTAGCAAGTATAACAAGGCAAATAGAAAACCACCTGGATTTTTTGCTAGATCACTCGCCCTCCCCGCCAAACAACCTGGATTAAATGACATTAAGGCACTCTCTGCTAAGACCCCCATCCCCCATAACAAAGAAAATACAGAACTCAAAGGCAGACTTCTCTTCCTTGCCTAGCCCAGAAAGGTTGCTGGGAAGAGCTTAAAGGCCTGGGTGAGGAGGGAAACTGGGATGCATCTCCATGACAACCACCCAGGCCAAGGCCAGTTTCATCACCTGGAAACTCTAAACAAAATACCAGAGGAGGGGGTGGGGCATATGTTGGGAAGTTTGGAGTCTCATAAGCATGGGCCTACTTGAATTCAGGTGGAGGTTGTACCTACTGTGGAACCGGAAGAGAGGAAACAAAAGACCCATAACAGGCTCTGATAAATTGTTCAAATCAAGGAGGAGGGACTTCTGGAGATGAGCTTTTGCTACCCAGAGAGCCATCCACAATGGCCTGGTAGAACATGTCAAACAAACTTAGTGCTGAGCCTATTACCCATGAGACAGGGACAGTATGCCTTCAGATGATACTGGACGACTAGGCAGGGAGAGAGGACAGTTGCCCAGAATCCCAGTGACAGTGTCAGAGCCCAGACTCCATCCTACACTTTCTTACTCAACCTGGAACCATATTATCTGGCTTTATCTCCTTTCCCAGGAAGCGCCGACCTTGTGAGACACAACCATACACAGTGTTTCCCACATGTTCATCTTAACTCAGTTTCCCCTGTAGAGAGCCATGAACACAAGGCAATTGACACTAGAATGTGAGTGTCGTCCTTGGGATGGCTCTCTTAGGACGGCTATAGGATAAAAAGATGAACGGGAAGGAGGAACGAGTCTCATTTGCTTCGTTGCTCTTCCCCAGGTTGGTGCTGGAGGGGCCCGCATGCACTGGGTGTTATGTGTAACGCTGCCCTTCTCCCTCACCTTACCCATTGCCCCAGGGCATAAGTGAGCAGGAAGGAGCCAGTCCACCGCCCGCTAACTAGACGCTTGTTCTAGTCCACCACCTTCTCGGCCTTAGTTTCCTAGGCTTCTGTATAAGAACCATGGCAACTGACTGCTATTATTTGAATACAAAACATCTCTCATAGGCTTTTTTTGTCAAATACTTGGTCCCTAGCTAGCTGGCGGTGAGCTACTGTGAGGGTATAGCACCTCTAGGAGGTGGGAGAAACTGGGGGAAGTAGGTTTCTGGGGAGTGTCTTCAAAGGTGATCCATTGCCTTATTCCTTCGTCACTCTTCTTCCTGCCCCACAAGAAGTAAATAGTATCTTTTACCTTGACAGTCTGCCAAAGTGCATGGGGCCAAGCAACCAGAGCAGCCCTCTGACTGCATGAGCAAAAGGGAGTCCTTTTCCTACTCATTTGTTTCTTTAGGGACGTGGGCCACTGCTCTGCACAAGTAATGGATACCCCCGTCTCCTACTACGGAGCACACAGCTCTGAGGTGTCACTAGCACTTCTGCTGCTCTGGTCTAAGGACATGGCTCAGAGATCCAACTGTACAAGAGGTAGTGAATGAAGGCAAGCAGATGCAGTCTTTTCATTCCAAACCTGGTTTCCTCTGGCTCAGTGCTGCCCAACCCCACTAGAAAAATCCTAATGTTTGTACAATGCCGATGTAAACTGAAGAGGTGGTTTACTGTTGTAGGTGAGTGGCTCTAAAGACCTGGCTACCCCTAGATCCTTCTGGAGGCTCCCAGGGCTATGGGGATTAATAGCCTTGTGCTGTAGTCAAGAGAGAGAAAAGAAAGTGCAGCCCCAACTATGGAGGACATGACTACCATCTCTAGAGCCAGGGAGACTCAGGGCACTAATGAGTTTAAAGATTGTGATTCCACTGAACCCTGAAGACAAGATGGATAAAGTACCCGGATTAGATTGAGCCAATAGAAGCCTTCCTCTAGCCCTGAGGGTGGGGCTACCTTCTTAAATCTAATTACTGTAGGAGAAAAGTAGAATGCTGGTTGATGAGATTGAGCCAATAGAGGCCCTCCTCTGGCCCTGGGGGTGGAGCTATCCTCTTAAATCTAGTTACTATAGGAGAAAGGTAGAAAGCTGGTTAGAGAGTTATCACCATTCCCACCAAAAGCACGATTCCTAATGGAAAGACTGTCACAAATGTGAGGCTTTTCCCTGGTGACCCTCATCCCAGGCCTTCCCTAGTGTGTCCTTGGGTTTGCTCATCTTTAACACAGCAGTCTTTCAGCTTCCAAGCCTGAGTGATCTGCTGAGACAGCTAAAGAGCTACCTCATGCTGTCACACTGAAGGACCAAACATTTGAGCTTTTTCTTGAGAGGTTTTTGAAAATAAATAAATAAAGGTGTTAGTTAGCTCTTCCCCTCCCTCTCTCTTAACAGCATCTTCCAACCCAGGAGCTGCCAGAGAAATTAGAAGCCGCGGCTATGTATAGAAACCCCATCACTCTCTACTGAAATAGAGAAGAGTGGTAACGCCCCCACAGCACTTAGGGAGAGAGGGGAAAGCAACCCAATCCAGCCAAAACATGGGATCAGGAGGATGCTGCCCTGTGCTGTCTGGCATGTGCAGGATTGCATAGGGAAGGTGACGGGGTGGGTGGGACGTGTGTTTGTATGTGTGTGTGTGTGTGTGTGTGTGTGTGTGTGTGTGTGTGTGTGTGTATGCGTAGTGTAAGGACCTGCCTCTGGGCATCTTAGTCACACTCCTGGGTGTACTTTATCACATTTGGAAAGGACTTTGGGGACAGGAAATTTGATGAATTCCCATTGCAATGTTTCATGACCCTGACAGCAAAGGAGCTGTCCCTAATAACCAAGCTCCAGGCGGCTTCCCACAGTTTCAGCGCCCTTTCCTTGTGAAGTCCTTTGGAGGGCTGGGAACAGCTGGTCACCATCCTCCTCATAATAACCCTTTTACACTGAAGATGGTTATTATATCACTCCTCACCCTCTGCTTCTCCTTGTGAGGGGGAAAAAAAAAAAGCTGAACTCTGATTTCTTTATCTTGGCATGAAAAGCTCTGTTCCTTTGTCCCAGGGCAATCCATCATCATCCTTCTTTCTTTTTAAAATTATGATCTTTCTTCTGACCTTGTGGCAAAATTAGCAGAGTGCATATCCATAGTACTCCTGCCTACCGTACCATTATGACGGAGGCATACTGATCCGAGCAGGGTGAGACGGGAGCAGAGAACACATGCTGGCTGCTTGTCCCAAGTTTTCTCGGTGAATCTTGTCAATCTGAGAATGTAGCTCAAGCTCAGCTTCCCAAATCAGGAAATGAATATTCAGAGAAATCAAATATGTCCCCCTAAATCAGGGTAGGCCGAGGTTTGAATTCACATCTAGTTGTTTATAGACTCACACACCAGTTTCTATCAACAGGCTATCAGCTCCATTCAGGAAATGCATATCAAAGCTACAGTGAGATTCCATTTCACACCTGCTGGGATGGTCCCACTAAAAGTTGGGCTGTAGCAAGTATTAGTGAAGAAGTGGCAAAACCAGGACCTTTCACACACCGCTGGTGTGCATATCAGTGAGGCAACTGCTTTGCCAACAGCCAAGGTCTTCCTCAAATGTCTAGATAGAGATTTGCTACATGTCCCCACAATGTTACTCTTGGGTTTGCTAAGAGGCATGAAGACACAGTTCATGGACACAGCTGTTCACGGTAGCATCATTCATCACAGCCTCGGAGTAGAAGTGACCCGACAGTCAAGTCAGGTGTGGCGGTATATGTCTGTAATCCAAACACTTGCAAGGTAGAGCCAAGGGGAACATTCAAGGCTAGCTTGGGCTACATAAATGAGTTGGAGGCCAGCCTGGCCTATGTGAGACACTGTCACTTTTGTTTAAAGGTCCAAACTACCCAAAAGTCCATCAAATGAGGCATGGATACATAAAATGTAGTTTAGGCACATCATGGAATATTGCTGGGCAATAAAAAGGAATGAATTGCTGGCATATGCTATGTAGACGGGCCTCATTAACATTATGCAGAATGGAAGAAGGCAGACATGAAAGGCACATATTATATAATTCCATTGGTATGCTGTGTCCAGATCGACAAGTCTATAGCCATAGAATATAAGCGGTTGCTTAGGGTTGGGAGGCATGGTAAGTGGGAGGGTGGCGGCTAAAGGGTATGGAGTTTGCTTTTAGATTAATAAAAATGTTCTAAAATTGATTGTGGTGATGATTACACAACTCTGTAAATGTAGTAAAAGCTATTGAATTATAAAAGCCATTGAATACTCTCTTCAAATGGATGAATTATAGGGAATGTGAATTATACTTCATTAAAGCTTTAGAAAAATACACCAAATAACTAAACTCTGCTTTTGAATGGTTTAAGAATCCTTGGGCCAAGGCGGAGCCACCAGGCAAATCCCAGGATCAATCTCTACAATGTGCTCATCTGTGGCTAGGTATCCTGTCATCTCCTGTGGTGGGCCACTGAGAATGTGAATGGTCCCTGTGGCCACCAGTCAGGAAAGTAAGACCTGTGGCCTATGAAGAAGGGAGTGGGGAGACCCCTCATCCAGAGAGTATACCCAAAAAAACATGCCCTCTACCCACTATCCTATTTCCAATGAGAGGCAGGAAGCACAGAGGAGACATCTTGCCCGGGCGTGGCATAAGGCAAATGTTGGACCAAGCAAAGGACTTGGAGGGCCTGATTTATGTCAGGACCACATTCTCCCAGGTAGCAGGCGCTTGAGGCTGTCTGCTAGAAGCCTGGCAGGGAAAGGAGTACTCATCTTTCACTCACTCCTCCCTTTCTCTGTCGTTCCATAAAGCTCCAGAGAAAGAGAAAGAGGAAGCAAAGAAAGAAAAGAAGAAAAGAGCATCGGAAAATAAAAGGGGGCCAATTCCCTCTTAGTAAGCCTGCTATTGGACTGAGAATCAAATTAAACCACAGGGCTTTCCACTCACAGAGTGCTATTTTAAGCCTTATTAGACTATATTAGGATTGGCATACATTTCCACTGACATAATATCGGCCTTTAATTGGATTTAAGGGCAAGGAGGCTTCATTCAGCTGGAATAGGCACCATGCAAGGAGAAACTTGGTATTCTTCTCACAGCATCCGTACTTTCCCAGCTGGCCACCAACTGAGGGTCCCAGTGGGCCTGTAACCCATTCTGACTCCAAACAGCAGTTTCTCTCTTTCTCCTCCTCTGATAGGCTGGCCTAGAGCAGGCCCTTCTCATCCATACATGTGCCCATTGATGCCTGGCAGACATCTCACTCTGTAGCTGTGGAAGCTGCTGACCTATGGGTACTAACCAGAGTGGGTAATGGGCTTCAGACTATGAGTAAAGCTCTTGGGAGAGGGGCTAACCTCACCTCTCTGGATTCTAGGCAACTGGATGGAGCCACCGACTGACAACAAAAGGTGCTGGGCTTTCTTATGGGGCCATGATGAAGAGGAGGATTTGAAGCTAGAAACACAGACCTTGATTTTTGAATCCCAAATGACCCCTGGGGCAGGTGGAATCTGAATAGAGAAGGAACACAGAAAAGAGTTCTCTCACCCCAGGAGGCTGTGAGTTCATCAGGCAGGCAAGCAGATCTTGTCTGAAGACACAGCTTTTCCTGGCTCATCAATAGAGTAACCCTGAACCCTGGTCCTCCTGCCTTTACCTCCTGAGTTCTGGGATTACAGGCCTAGCTTTATGCAGTGGTGGAGAACAAACGCAGGGCTTCTCACAATTGAGCTGCATGCCCAACCATGGTTCAACTTAGTCTGTCCTCACCTCTGTCAAAAGACAGAGGCTCCAGGCAGGAGTATAATGGTCTAGCCTAGGGTCCTGCAGGATCCCCATTCACCTCACACCCACAAAAGCTGCCCTTACCTCCTCTATAAAGTGAGGTCACATTGCCCTCTCCTCCTCCAGAACGTTCTGGAGGAGACTAACTGGGAGAACACTGGTAGAATGATGCTTATGAGGCTTTACAGCCTTGAAGCCTTCTCCTCTTTCCTTTGTCTCCCAGACTTCAAGTAGTTCTACTAAAAGGCACCATCATGGCAACAGACGTCACCAACCAAGCGTGTTACAAAATAATGTTAGGATGAGAAAAATCTTGGTACAGAGACAAGGATGTATGAAATATCATTTCCCAAAATATTGCTCAAACATGAAAAAAACACACAAAATTCCTCAAGAATTTTCACTAATACATGTGAATATCGCCCATTCCCACTTGCCAAGACTCTTCTTGGCTAGACTTTGATGTCTTCAATCTCCACACTTGTTTTCAACTCTTCTGCTAGAGCCATGTGCTTGTTTATTTTTACTACATTTTTATGACGTTTCTGCTCTAGCAATAAGTTTTGCATTATTAGTTTTATCAAATAACAGAATGTCTGGTAGGCTGGCGGAGGTTTACTGGCCCGATTTTTATGGCTCCAGCCCAGAACACTTTCTGCGATCGCTTTCTGAGTAGTTCTTAGATCCGTTCTTAAGTATGTGCTTCTGCCTGTATTAAATCACATCTGAGGGCTAATTGTTATGGTATAAACTTAGCATCAGTGTGGTGCCAATTGCTGTAATCTTATCATTATTACTTAATCACAGGCTTGCTTGCTCCGTTCTATGCAGCACAGCATACACATGTTGGGAAAAGTTGCTTGTAAATCCGATATTTATAAACAATGTCTTTTTATATTCACTGGGACCTTCGTGTTCCCCACACATATTATCACACCTTAAAATGCCTATGTGGCAAGTTTAGTTTAGGTGATATACTGAGTTTTCCTGGCACTGGAGAGAAACTAAAACCTAAGAAAATCAGACCTGCTTGATTCCAGATTGAAAGCTGCAGCTTCTCCTATCCTATTTGATCAGTTCCTAGGAACCATTTGCTTCTATGTTTATGAGAAAGCATGCACTCTCCCATGCACAAAGGGAGGAAACTAGGGCAGAGGGCCAGGAAATACCTTGCCCAGTCATGACAGGGGGCACCAGTTGTCCTATCCCTTCTGGGGAAGACCCTCTTAGCCTGGCATTCACTAAGTCTGTTGAGCTTCTGGAGAGCTTTGCTACGCCTCCAAGTCCTTGCTCTTTTCAAGTCAGATCTGGTTCCCTCATGGAGCCTGAGCCCAGGGGATGGTTTTTACCCTCCCTTTCCCCCACCCCAAACACATGTCCTCAATGCACACTGACCCCCAGAGAGTTCCACATCAGTAAGAGTGGGACCTCCTGGAATGTTCCCCCAAGGGGACATCAAAGGAGCAACTGTCCTGGTGGGTTTGGATTAATGACATCTGAATCATTACAGATAGAGTTGAGTTGCGCTTGCCTGGGAGTAGGGAGTAGGGGAAGAGCCGAGCCAGCATCTTAAGGAGTGGGCTGAAACCCGCAAACACGGATCACACCACTGTGAAGTCAGGCACTCACTGTCTACCCAGGATGGATAATGATTTGAAACCCATTGGGGTAAAGCCATCCTTCTAGGGCTCAGTTATCTGGAGTCAACGTGTTCTCTGTTCTCATAGCCACAACTTTGCCACTACAGCTTTTCTTTTTCCCATCAGGGAAAACAATATTCCCGTGGCAGAGGGTGTCAGGCTGGAGCCTTTGATAAAAATAACTTTTTGTCATAATGCATCAGCGTCATGCTAGTGCTGTTTAGTACTCACGCACGTAAGTTACTGAAATAGGGGGCAGTTTCATGGTGAATGATCCCTGGATGCCTGAACACATGTGTGTGTCCTAGTGTACCCCTGCTCTGCAGATGTTGTCATTAATCTGGGCAAGGAAAGCTCTCGGAGAGGAATGGTTGTCTTCAAAAAGGAAGATGTCCTAGCTCCTCCCTCTGCTTAGCAACCGGTATGTACAGATGTGGCAAAGGCAGATAATCAGACAAGGGGTCATGAGTTACACAAAGGTGCCCTTGGAGGCAGCTTACTGACAGCACCAGGAAAGTGTGAAGAGGGTGTCTGGGGCCCTTTGTAGCATCTTTATGCTTGCAGGATACAGGAGTCTCAGAGCAGCTTTGAAATTTGATTAACACAAAGTCCAAGAAGTGTGGGTATCCCTTTTGCAGCACTCTGTTTCAGGGGAATCCAGCATGCAAGCAACCCCTCCTTTGGAGGAACCTTTTGTTATAAGAAGGTATGGTGGCCGGTAGGATCAAGCACTCCTGCTGCTGTGGAAAAGAACTGCACTCCTCCTCCTCTTGGCCATGACACTCAGGGCTCTTTGCTGTGCTGCAGGCTTTACTCTCCGGTCTTCATATCTCCAGAGGGTAAAGCCCATGGAGAGATGAGAAGAAACCATGTAGAATGGCACAACACAGACGGGGCTAGCATGTCCTGCAAGAGACACTGCTGGTTCCAGCTGCCTGAGTGACCCACATCCTGTGCTCGGTCCCAGTCTGCACCCCAGCTATCCATCTGCTCTCAGAGCCCTGGTGTCCTTCCCATAGATTCCCTTTGTGATTATGACATCCTGATCAGCCACTGTCCTTTGCAATAGAAGCTCTAACTGGCAAATTCCAAAGACAACTATTGTCAGATTTCATTAGCCAGAAGAGAGAGGCCATTGACTGGGAGGTAGAGACACACTCATCACAGCCCCTACTTTCCATCAAATGCCCAATCAAGTGAGACCATCCCTGCCTAACAGTCTCCTGCTGAGTCAGTCAGCAGTTACCTAGCACTGACTTGAACCTGCCTCTATCTGGATCCAAGAGCTCCAGCCACACGTGAGAAAACAAGCAAACCCCACAGACATGGAAACACCTCTGATCTCAGAACAAAGGGAAGACAAGGAGGAGAGAGAAATAGAGAGCCCCTGAGGCAGGAGTGAGAAGTCTTCTGAGAGAAGAGATAGCTTAGTGGAGTCCATACTGCAATAACAGAAGACCACACAGGTTGGGTAAGTGATAACAAGAGTTTCAGCTCTCACACTCTGGGGCTGAGAAGTTCAAGGTGGACAGGGTACATCTTGTGTAGGTTGTCTAACTGAGAAACACGGGGAGAGAGAGAGAAAAAAAAAGATCTTACTTTTGTAGCAAAGCACTCCTATGATGATTAACAATAAGTAGCCCTATAACACGAACACATTCATGAAGGTAGAGTCACCTCCTGTAGATGTTTCTATCTTCAAAATATTGTTCTGATAGCATTTGAGTCACAGTATGAGTTTTGGTGGGGACAGTCCATCCACAGCAAAGAAGCTGTCATTTGTTGAGTGGAGGACAATAGGAAGATGACATTATGGGAAACAGTGAAGCAGGCTGTGAGCAAGGGACACAAGCAGCGGGCCCTGGTGCTCATTTTGATTAGCAGGAGGGGCTCTGAGACAGGGGTACAAAGAGAGGGATACCTGGTGCTCCTTGTGCGGGTGGAACTGGGATGTCACTTTAGAAAGGAAAATGGCATCACTAATAGCAAGGGAAAGTATTCCAAGACTCTAAAGCTCCAACAAATAGGTAAGAAATTCAGAGATCCAGAATGCCTCCCATGGCCTGTTCTTCCACCCTGGTGCCCAAATGTGTATGCCAGAAGCTCTGACATGACTGTTTGTGTAAATGGCAGAGTTGGGTTTATAGCAATTTAATCAGCAGCATTAATAATGTCACCTAAGCTTAATGATACCAATTATAACCATGGTAAACATCGCCAAGCAGCTTATAAACAGTGATATTAAAGATGAACTTCCTGCATTCGGTCAATGCTGTTGTTAAGAAACAAACGTGGAGGGTTCGTTCTTTAAATATTCCCATAGTCTCACTCCCATTCAAAAATGAAGAGCCCCAGGAGCTTCCCTGCAGGAAGAGATGTCGTCTCCAGTCATCAGTGCCTGCTTTGGTCGTTTCCTAGAACAGATCTGAGTCCACAGCTGTTGGCTACCAAACAGAAGTCTTGAGTATAAGTATTACAGAACAAGGGTACAATTTAGACAATCATTCTGAGTCGGGCAGTATTGCTTCCATAGCCCAAGCAAGTTTTGAGAATTCCAGGTGAAAGCAGGTTAGAATTGTCAAAAGAACAGAGAGAGAAAACTTAGAAAAACTTATTATACATTATATATTCCAATGGAGTTGGAATTTAATAAGGATTTTTCTCTTTCTGTGGGAGCTCCCATAAAATGGATAGGAAGCAACCTTCCTGAAAGAAGAAACATGCTATAGAATGAAAAATACTCCACAAGGGAGTCACACGACAGAGTGAAGAACACAGGAACACCAGGAGCTCTCAAGAAAGTCGTTGTGACATCACCTGCCTCTAAACGGACTTCCACATTAGAGATGACATCTCTGCTTAGAAGCAATGTGGTGTCCAGATGGACCGAGGAGGCTATTGGCTACAGAATGTGGGTCAGCATGAAGTCCCTTCCAGGAATAAGAGCCTATCAGAAACACCTTCAGTTCAATCCACAGGACTCCCTGGCCTCATCCACAGCAGCCACAGGAAAAGCCCATCTCTCTGGGGAAGGTGGGGTAAAAGGAGGAGGCTGCTGTCCAGGTTGACCTTTCATCCGAGAACACTATCTAATGCCCAGGTGATTTCCTGAATGCCAAGCTCTGCCCTATGTCTCCCTCAGCTTCCTTCTTTCCTTCATACCCTTTTACCTCCATCAAGAGCCTTGATGGAGGCCTTTCTGCTTCCTTCTGGTGCTCACAAGGGTCTAATTCACGGAAGATGCTCTTGTACTGGATCCCAGCCCCACAGGAGGATTAATTTTTCACATTGTTAGTACACAGTGCCCTCCTAGCTCATGCAAGAGCTTGGCCCTGAGTCCAGGCCCTCTTTGGAATCTTATAAGACTCATCTAGCAAAATTCCTGCCTTTCAGTGTAGTGTCTGCCCACCAGGCTGTCATAAAGACAGGATCAGGTTGAGCCTCCCTCATTTCATATGAGCCCGTGTGGGGGCTCAGATGTTTCCCCAAGAAGAATGAAGGGCTTTACCTCTCCCTCCTCATTCAATTTACAGAAAGCCAGCCAGCCTCCTCTCCCTTCATCACAGGTCTCTTCAATGTAACATCCCCAATGACAGGGCACTCTTCAGGGGGAGTTTACTGCAGTGTTTGGAAATTGCATTGTGTGTTTTTATGGATTTGTGCGTACACCCAGTGGTCTTAGAACTCTGCAGGCAACTCTAATAAATAAATAACAGTGCCTGACTGAGCCCAAGTTAAAGTGAAAGATTTTGTTAAGCCCAAGTCTGAGAAAGGAATTACAGGAAACGTGTACCAGGAGGCAGAAGGCAACTGGACACACAGCCTTCCACTCAGGGGGAAGGACCTCAGCACATTCTCCTCCCTGCCAGTGTGCCTCAACAGAGATGGGGATTTGTGAACAAGATTCAAATTCCACTGCCACCATTAAATTGGTTTTAAAGTTTAAAGCAAAGTCTTTCTGTGGCCGCGTCTATGTGCCACCAACCATCTGGTAGGGTACTGTGAAGTTATTTAATTATCCAGATATTTCGAAACGCACGAATCCTTTTTTCCTACACTTTCAATTCAACCCAGATGTGTGTCCTCTGTAGAAAGTGTCTGTGACTTCATCTGAAAACAAGAAGAGGTTGTAGAAGGGATGTCCTTCCTATGAGAAAGTGATCCTGGAGCAATGGCCTGTGTTCTTTGGGAAGAAGAAACTGGGGTGTGAGTGTGTGTGTGTGCTCACTTGCATACCAGCAGAGATACTTGTAAGTGTACACAATGTCGCACATGTGTGTGGCAGTTCGAGGACAGCTCAGCTGTTGTTCCCCAGGTGCCATCCCCCTGGACTTTTTAAAGGCAAGGTGTCTGAGTAGCCTTAAGCTCACCAAAGTAGGCCAGTGGTTCTCAACCCTCCTGATGCTGTGATCCTTTAATACAGTTCGTCATGTTGTGGTGACCCCCAACCATAGCATTATTTTCTGTGTGTGACTCCCAGAGGAGGTTGAGAACCACTGACATAGGCTATGCTGGGTAACCAGCAAACCCCAGAGACTTGCTCATCCCGTCCTCTTCAACTCAGGGATTAAAAGTATGCACCACTCCAGCAGGCTTTTCTCTGTGGGTTCTGGACATCAATCTCAAGTCTTACGCTCACAAGCCAAGCACTTACCAACTGAGCTGTCTTCCTAGGTCCAAAAATCATCTGAAGAACTGTATTACTAATATACCAAGCAACAGCGGCATCTCTAAATAGAGTAGCAATTGGCAAAATAATTTGGAAGAGTGTGTTGGTGGAAAGAAAGCTGGGCAAGAAGAAGACTGTCTTTTATTAAATTCTCTGGAAATAATTAGCTGTGTGGGATCTTCAGATATGGTGATTTCTAGGTTCCAGGCCATTATTTACTCATAGTTAATTCCGTAGTGCATGTGTTCATTCACTGAATATTAATCTGGTGCCTGCTGTATGATGGGAAACCTGACAGTTGATAGGAATAAAAGCATAAAAAACCAAGACTTTTAAAAACTTTGGGAAATGATTTCTTACAACAGAAGAAACTCTAAAGAGAAGGTGAAAGGAACTACACGGCCATTGGTGACGTTGGGAGAGGCACATTCTAAGTGTTACCAGATGGGCTTTCTCTAGGTAGGAAGAGGGCAGTGTGTCTTAAAGCGTGAGAAGGAGAAATTCCAGCAAGTCAGAGCCTGAATCAATCGGCTTGCAGGGCACACAGAGAGTGTCCGCTGTTGACATAAATGCAATAAACAGTCGCTGACAGGTTTAGACACCAGGAGCAGAAGATTTGGACTCTGGGTACTGGGCTTAACCAGCCAGCTCTCCCAAGAAAGCACAGTGCTTCTTGGGACTCAGTTTCTTATCTGTAAAATGGTAAAGCAAACAGGTTTGTGTTTAAACAGGCAAGGCACCTTGGGGTATTTTGAAGAACATCTCCCTCCTATTTTAGTAGGAAAAAACAAACAAGGAAAAAAAGACCTTCAATAGTCATCTGATTGTCTCTATTTGATTGTGGTAGTCATTAAAAGAAATAATGCTCATAAACTTGGTAAAGGAGAGGAAAACACACGCCTAAGGGTTTATCATCACTATTATTATCCTTGGCATCTGCCATGATCATGTAGACAGATCACACTGACCCTGAGACTTGAGAAGAAAGACAGAAATGTCTGTGGTGCACACACCTCTGTGATTTTTACCCTTATCCCACTATCTAGATCTAGAAAGGGAGAGAGTGGGGAAAAGGATATATGGGGCATGGGCTACAGTTCTGTGGCATTATTTACAAGGAGGAGACAATTCTGAAAACTACCTATCCCCTGGGGGGCAGTGGTCTAATCAAGATGTATAATTGCCTGCCTTATCTAAATGAATACATCATTTGAGAAACAGTAATGGGCCTCTGTGTGGCTTCAACTGCTACACACTTCTCAATTGTTATTGAGTTCTCATTTGCCATGGAGTTCATCTGTGAAAGGGTAATTATAACATTTAACAAATGTATTCCCTTCAGGGACTGTGACAGACACAGCAGCATCCCCTTTCTCATCCGACCACAGTCTACAGGTCTAAGGACCACTGCAATATACCTGGAAGTGTGGGTACCTCCTTTACCCAAATTTGCCTTTCTCCATCCCAATCTCAGAGACCAGGGGAGACCATAACGTCAGGACTTCCAGGGAGGGATCCAGCTAGCATCCTCACACAACTGTGAGAGTTCTCATGGTCTGCCAGGTTTCCTGATGAACTTCAAGACAGTCTGCAGGAACAGTCCCTATACTCTGCCAATTTACACGTCTCTCCTAGGCCCTGGATGTCCCTCTGTTCCCACAACTCCAGCACAAAGGACTGATAGGATCAGGGCAAAGATAATGTCTGCAATACAAAGCCAATCAGTTGTTCTTCAGGAGTGGAGGGATGAACTGACTTTTCTGTGGCAGGCATTGGAAGGGACAGGACTAGCAATGGCCCCAGAGCCCAGCGGTACCTCCTCTCAACCCAAACAATACAAAATCAAACAAAGCTAAGGTGAAAATTGACAGACATGGAGAAAAGCATCCCAAACCTTCCTCAAGTTGTTGCATCGTGGCCAGACTCTTCACCTATCCAGGAGTTCGGAAAACGTCAGCGGGGAGGCCTGTGTGGGCTGGCAGGAGCAGGCACAGGCTTGAAGCTGACATGCCCACTTCTAGCTGTCCCTACTCCATTTTCAACCCATTGTATTGCTCTATCAAAATGTAGCTTGAGCAACGGGGTCATGTCTGCCATGTGCCATTTCATTCCTGGTAGCTGGGCTTTTCATAACCCTGTGTAGTATCTCATTAAACACTCACAGAATGAATGCAGATACAACAAAGGGATGAGTACCACCCACCAGCTCACCACCAGCTGTGAGACCAGCTGTTTCAAGATGGTGACCTTAATCTGGGCGGTCTTGCATGTCATCCCATCCCTACAAGGTCTTAGACATCCTGAGACCACAGAGGTAGTGGGCTGCTATTGGCCTTGGGGCCCAGTGAATTCCCTTCGGAGAAAATCAAAAGGAACTTGGAGAGAAAGACATCTCGGATGTGCCTAGGACAATGGTGGCAGCCATGGAGCCGCTTGCGGTGCCAGCCCGGTGACAGGCTAGTGTCTGTACAGGCTGCCATGGACTCACGATGCCCGGGATGAGCATTCGCTGACCAGGGGCCCACCTGTGTTCCCACCGCAGGCATCAAGTGAGCTCACAAAGTGATGGATTGATTGTTTTATTGGGCCTTTTATTCGTTGCGCTCAGAGTGACGGATGGATTCAGTGAAGGGGGAAGGGGGCAGGGACAATGGGGTTTGGAGAGGGGTCTGTCAGCTGCAGAGTGGCTGTGCCAGCATCCAGTTATTAGTTCAGAAGAAAAAAAAATTCCTCTCTTGTCCTCACTTTCTCCTTTGTTGGAAGAATATTTTCTCCTACCCACATTAATGAAGAAAATAAAAATAATAATAAAAATGTGGTGTGCGAAAAGGAAGGAGGAAGCATTTGAAAAGGAAGTGGGTGAGGCCAGGAGTTAGTTTAACTGAATCATTTCTGGGCCTCCCTGAATATTTTGATTAAAGCCATAGGACCTCAATCAAAGCCACTGAAAAGAAATAAAAAGATGTCTGAGAACAATTTTGTTTGCTGGAATTTTCCCTCCTGTGTTCTATTACGATGGGGGGAGTGGAGAACAAAAAGAGAGTTCTATGTGGTCCCCCTTTGATCTTTCAAAAAAAGAAGGGCACTACAAAAGAAGAAGAGAAACCGACACCTATTTTGTTCCTATTCTTTCCTTCACTGGTATCAGTAGCACAACTGGATCTGAAGGGGTAGTCAGCAGCTCCCAGTCCAGGATGACCAGAAATAAAAGGCAGCAGCCTTTAGCAAGCAGGGTTTGTGAGTCCACTAGACCCCTGCAGAGTCCGCTTAAGGCATGAGACCACTGAGAGGTACTGGTACTTGGTCAACTCAGATCAAGGTTGGAGAGGGAGGACAGCAAAGTCTGAGATGCACATGTCCATTGAAAGGGCCATGGAGGAATGCCATCCATAGAGTAAGGGCGCTGGTCCAAACCCAAAGCAGTGGAGCATTCAAGGGAGACAGAGCCACAAGCACTCATTTCAGGAATGGTTGTAACTGACTCCGGGGCTCCTCAGGGAAGGGGACACCCTATCTACACCAATGTCACACATCTCCAAGACTCTCCAGGGCCACAGTGACAGAGCAGACATACCTAGACTAAGAAACTGATACAAATGCCAGAGTACAGGGGTGGAGGCTGGAGAAGTGTCTCCATTGATAAAGGATGTGTCTCCATTGATAAAGTATTTGCCAAGCACACAGAAAGCTCTGGGTTCAGTCCCCAGCACTGCATAAAACTGGGCATGGTGACTGACATATGCTGTAATCCATGCACTTAGAAGATGAAGGCAGGGAGATCAGAAGTTCAAGGTCATCCTTAGGTACAAAATGAATTTGAGGCCACCCTGGATCACATGAGATCCTGTCTCAAACAAAACAAAACAAAAATTCAGAAATGAGAAGTGAGTTGTAATATGTGTACAAACTCTGACTGATTAATAGTGACTGCCTGAAGTAAAGAATTATTCAGAGGTTGCAATTTATATTGGCCCAGAGAAGTAATGTGTAGTATACAGATAGACTTAAACATGAATCTTGTATATGGCCATGCCATGTATATGGCCAACCTTTGAAAAGATCTCTAGACGTGGAACCCAAAGACCTTGGGAAAGATAAGATTTTGCAATTTGTGAAATAGGTTCAGATGTGCTATGCCTTTATTTCTTTAATAAAATACATAACATTAGATTTTCTATTTTCAATGCAAATTCATTGTAACCTCTCTCCCTACCCTCCTATTCTGTCTCTATAAAATTTGACTAGTCTCAGTATCATAATAGCAGACTAGTTGTCTTATTGTGACTGAATTATTTCATTTAGCATAGGAGAAAGATACAGCCAAACACCCCTTGATGGACACTCATTCATGCTGTTAAAATGTTGCAGCATTTCTTTCATTTTTAAAGGCAGAATAATATTCCACTATGTGGATATATCACATTTTGCTTGTCTATCCATCCATCAGTGGGAACGGGTTGTATCTACCCTTTGGCTACTATGAACAGTTCTCTCGTGAACATGAATGTATAAATATCAGTTTGAGACCCTGCTTTCAGTACTTTTTAGTAATTACTCAGAAATGAATTAATAGATCATACAGTAACCCTATGCTTTGTTTTTTAAGGAACACCCACACTGCTCCCATCTTAAATTTAGATTAACAATGCCTCTTTGACATAGTAGGTGGAGATGGTAAAAAGATCCTAAGAAGGTAAAGGCTGAAGAAACTCAAGTTGACCTTAGCTCGGTCTGATGCGTGCCTGGCCAGGAGTACCCAGAAAATCCCCTTCCCCGGATGCAGCCTGACTGCAGCTTGCTGGCCACCTTGCTCTGTCAGAGGTCCAGGATAGAGGAGCAACAGCTTGAGCCTGTCCACTTTATCACGCCTGGTGTGTGAAGAGCAGGTGGTCCCTGGGCCTGTAGGGAAGAGCATTCTCCCTCTCGGATGCAGTGTTTTCCTTGGCAGGGGTACCACTCAGATGTCACCCCTGAAAAGCAGCTCCATCTGTGGCAGGGTGGGGGTGGGGGAGGGTACAGGAGGGAAGGGTGGGCAGCCATGGTGGGAGGAGACCATTAGCATTTCGGTTGTGACATATTTATGTTCAGACCTCGTCATGTGGAGCTAATGATAGGATGTTCTGATAGACATTGCTTTCAAATAATGGGCTACAAAGAAAGAGACACACTGCCTTTCTTTGTTCCACAAAGGCCTGGCAGCTGGCGCGAGCAGGGCCAGTCTGCGAGAGTGCGGAGCCTGTGATCTCCATCTCCGTGATGGAGCAGTGGTGGAATGCCAACATGGAGCCATTAGGAGGCAGAGCTGCTTGGGTGCCTCCCAGCTGAGGGTGTCGTTGGCAGCTCAGGGAGCCAATCCTCTTGACAGCATATGAAGCTTATTTAAAAAGACAAGGCCCCCGGCATTCATTTCTGGGTTGGAAAGCGCATAGCACTGTTAAACCTGTCTCGAAGACAAGGGATTTCAAAGGGCCCACTGACGGTCAGCCTTCTGCCTGCCTTCTTGCTGAGAGCAGATGCAGATGGTAGGGAACTCATCCCATCCCAATAGCAGAGATTTTTTTTTTCCTTACTACTAAGAATTCCCATGGAATCAGACAAACTTAGTTGGACTACCAGAGGAGACACTGAACAGTTTGCGAATTGAAGGAAGTTACTAATCCTCACACATTTTCATCTGCGTCTGGAAATCCGCAGGATGTCTGCCTTAACTCATGTAATGCTATAAGAGCCTGGCACGTATGAGCACAGTGAAAGACCGTGGGGCTGCTATCCATCTCAGCGAAGGTGTCCTTCTGGAGAAAGATACAGCCAGACACCCCTTGATGGACACTCTTTCTGACTAATGCCTTTCCTTCTGAGGCTCCCCAAAGCTGTAGTTGGGCATTTATTAATGGTCATGTCTTCTCACCGAATTAAAAGGGTTAGAAAACAAACTAGAAGCCTATTCCTGATGCTGGGCAGTTGGCTGAGTGAGGTCAATAGTGAGTCATACTCGGGGTATGCTAGTCACATGAGTGCTTTGGGGAAGGTGTCCCTTTTGGTGTTTCTATGACCTGAGTTCCTGGATTTCCCAATGGGTGCTTGGGTAGGCGTAGAGAGATGGCCAGTGTGGTTGAGATGGATTAAATAACTAAACATTAGGCTCACTTCTGTCTTGAGAAACCCATTTCCCTTCTGAGGATTCAGTTTCTTCAGTTCTAAAACAAAGGAGGTTAGAAATACATTGCTAAAATGTTTGGCTTAGTAGAACCATGGCCGGGAACTCCAGCTAATGGGTAGGAAAACCAAGAAAGAGGTGCTTTGTAGAACAGGTAAATGGGTAAATCTGGGCTTCCAGACATCCAGGCCACAGAGGACAAGGAGATGCAGAGAGACAGGGGAAAGGGAGGCACACGTCAGCAATGAAATGTGTCCTCTGTTAAGTCCTCTTGGCTAAAGGCCACATCTTTAAGGAAATATCCAAACTCAATTCCTTTGAGAACCTTGAGGGGAGGGGAACAAAGGAAGTGAAGCACAATGCAGAGAGAGAAAGCTGGGCACCCCATGACCTCCCACTTCATACCCCTGAACACGGCAGGAAGGGCTCTTTCCCCTCACAGTCTCCTGGTGACCCATTATCCTTCAGAAAGCTCATGGATTCCTTCAGAGAAGCCTTAAGATGAATTAGTAGGAGGGAAGCTGTCTCAAAATCAGTGTCTGGTCATGGGAGCGGTGGTAATACTTGTGAGTCATCTCTGGGCTGCTCACAGCACTCACGGCTGTGGAAGACCCTGCAAGCAGTGGTTCTCAACCTGTGGGTTGCGACCCCACATGGCTCCCATATCAGATATTGATTTTATAATTCACAACTAGCAAAATTACAGTTATGAACTAGCAATGAAATAATTTTATGGCTGGGGGTCACCACAACGTGAGAGACCGTGTTAAAGGGTCACAGCGTTAGGAAGGTTGAGACTGCTACTCTACAGTGTCTGGTAAGAACGCTAAGATCTGTGTCCCACATCCCATGCCAACAGGTCCTGTCTAGCAAGGTTCTTTGCCTTACTATTTCCTAAGATACATAAAAAGAGAAAAGAAAAAAAAAAAAACAAAACAAGCAATAGTCTGTCTCTGGCCCACCTCCTGGATAGGAAAACCAAGAGTAGCTATCCAAGAAAACAAATGGCTGCGGTTCCAGCAAGGGGCCAGTTGTAATCCTCCTCAAGAAAAGTAACTAGACGGGCGGTGGTGGCACATGCCTTTAATCCCAGCACTTGGGAGGCAGAGCCAGGCGGTCTCTGTGAGTTCAAGGACAGCCTGGTCTACAGAGCGAGATCCAGGACAGGCACCAAAACTATACAGAGAAACCCTGTTTCAAAAAAAAAACAAAAGAAAAAGAAAAAAGAAAAGTAACTAGAAGATTATTTAATTCTCCAAATGGGATACAATGGGAGGAATTTTAAAGATACCGAGAAAGGCGGCTCTGACCTCCCCTAGAAGTGGATCCCTGGGTAAATGTGAGCATCGGCAGTGACTCGGTGTGTCTATTAGTTGTTTTGTTTTTTGTCAACTTGGCACAAGTGTCTGAGATGGTATCTGAGGAGAAGGAATCTCAACTGATAAAGTGCTCCCATCAGACTGGCCTGCAGCCAAGCTGCCGGGGTATTTTCTTGGTTGATGACTGATGTGCAAGGGCCCAGCCCACTGTGGGCAGTGCCATCCCTTGGCAGCTGGGCTTGGGGTATGTAAGAAAGCAAACCGAGCAAGCCAGAGCAAGCAAGCTAATAAGCAGAGTTCCTCCACAGCCCGATTCAGTCCGTGCCTCCAGGTTCCTATCTTCGGTTCCTGCCCTGGCCTCCCTTCATGATGAACAACAACTGTAAGCTGAAATACCACCCACCCACCCCCAGTTACTTTTGGTTATGCTGTTTAGTACAGCAATAGAAAACAAAGTAAGATAAGCAAATGATGGGCATGTCTAGCTGAGACAGATGACCATACAGAGGAGGTGTGTTCAAGGGGACACGCATCTGGGTCCTGCCGAGAACTCAGGAAGGAACGAGCCAAGGAGGGCAGGATGACCAGGAGCCAATCTTTGTCCCTGGTGGACCTGAGTCCTATCACAGTTATTAGGTAGAGGGCAAGTGGCTGGCCCAGTTCTCCCGCTGGGCACAGCAGAACTCTTTGCCAGGCTTGCTCTCCTATGCCCTCTTCTTCCTGCTCAGACTTCAGGCTTGAGGGACAGCAGAGGTCATCAAGGCATGGACAAGGAGTTTTCTATGACAACGTGGCAAACACCCAGGTACAATCAGCGTAGAAAGAGAGGAAATGGGCTTCCCAGCAGGGTGCTGACCTGAGCCACAATAAATACCCACAACATGATCCACGGGCAGGGGCAGTGTGGCCTCCGTGGGGAGAATGGTTGGAGGGACCCTGTGTGGCAGTACAATGGAGCATGTTTGTGTATTTTGTTCTGGTTAGTTTTTTCCCTTTTTAAGTTAGCATGCAAAAAGGATTTGATCAAGTCTTAAGATCTCCTGGAAAAGAGAAGCAGCGATGTCCCAGGGAAAGGGAGAAGGAAGGAGAGCAGCCTCTGCACCCACACGGGCCCTCCTCCTGCCTGCTCCTTCCCGCCACAGCCTGTCAGGCCTATGTCCAAGCGCCAGCCCAGATGCTGGGGTCCGCCAGGGGTCTGAGGAGCAGAGTCAGAGCCAGGGTCCTGTCTCTTCTGTCACTACTGCCCCTGTTCTGACATGTGGGACAGTGCACGGGACTGGGCTCAGACAACCTGACATACAAGTGCGCAGGTGAGGCTCATCCTGCCCAGCTCAAGGACATCTGACTCTGCCCTGGGCACTGTGCCAGCTCAGTCATCAGCTGCCCACAAGGCCATGGCTGAGGAGAACTGACAAGCGCTTGTCTGCAGAGCCCCGAAGAAAAGCCCTCCACACGGTGTGGTTGCCAGGATGAAATTGGCTGGTGTCAGCCACAAGGCATGTGGGGACATTGGATTTCCAGCTTTAACCTTGGGAATCAAATTCAGATCTGTACCTGGCCTTGCATTCACCTCACGCACAGTCTGAAGTGTTAGCTGTTCAGGATCCTGTGAGGGACTTCCTTCCCCCTGCTGCCCTGCTTCCCACACTCCTGCTCTAATCCCCGGCCTTGCAATTCTTCATGCTATTGCATTCAGCTCCTTGCCTGGGTCTGTCGTACCTGCTCCGATTTGCCTGGCCTGTCTGCATAGAACCCCGAGTCTCTCCCACCCATTAGTTTGAGAAGAGAGGATCCACAGTGTCTCTTCCAGTCAGCCAAGACAGCGCCTTTCAACTCCTGTCTTACCCTCTGGCAAAATCAGCAGCAAAGACAACACTGAGCCCAGTGGCCTAAGCCCCTGCTTTGATTCTCAGGCCCCAAGAGCCACCCAGGCACCAGCAACCTGCTAAGACGCATCAGCAGACCCCTTGCTGATATCATAAGCATATTTTCCCTTCTCAGCAAATTGACAGGACACGGCTTCCTGGAGACAAAGATGAAGTGAGCAGAGCTCCCCAGGCCTGGGGAGAACAGAGAGAGAGAGAGAGAGAGAACAGGGTCGATGACTCCTGTTATCTGGTCACAAACCTGAGGAGCCTTCCAAGGGGGCAGGATAATGACTGCACTGGCTCTGTTAATGGAAGAAGCCAGGGGGCTGCGTGGAAGGCAAGAAGAGTTCCCACGGGTATAATATACACCCCAAAGAGAGGCACCTATGGTCAGTGTTGACAGGCAAATATCCTGCTGAAGCCTCATTTGACAGGCAGGCATTCTGTGGACTGCTTGGACGCCATCACTGCCAATAACAATCTCATCAAACAAGGTGTGTTTTTATAGGTGTTCTGGAAAGAAATGATATTGATGCTTAATATGTCCAATACAGCCCCCTGAGCAGTAGGTACTGTTTAAACAGGTGCCATGCCATGTGGCTCCAGACAGCAAGTTGGATGGAGGCTTGGCCGCTTTACAGAGAACCCAAGTATCTAAGGCTGGAGAGGTGGGGTAAGGCTGGTTGTTCTTTCTCCTAAGCCTATCCTTGATTGGGAAGTGGAATGTCGGAGACTCAGCACATTCTTCCCAAGCCCAGCCCTGCTGAGTGGGTTCCCTGACATGAGAGACCCTGACCTGAGGATAGGGTAGAAGTTATCAGCCTGCTGGGGTGACAAGAGGACCACTGGCCCCCAGAGCCAGAGACATGTGATTTCTTAGCCAGGATATGGCCTCCCAAAAGCTTTGTTGACACTTTATGGCCTTGTGTAGAAATTTTTAAAAAATTATTGATTTTTTAGTTTTAGTTTTTCATTTTTAATTGTGTGTGTGTGTGTGTGTGTGTGTGTGTGTGTGTGTGTGTGTGTCTGTCTGTCTGTCTACAAAGGACAGAAGAAGGTATGGGATCCCTTGGAGCTGAGTTACAGGCAGTTGTAAGCCTCTGTACATTGGTGCTGGGAACTGAGCTGGAGTCTTCTTCATGAGGAAGATGTGTTTTTTAACCACAGAGCCATGTTCTCAACATGTATGGCTTTTCTGACCACTTCCTCCGAAGCAATAGTGTGACAACTATTTATATAGCATTCATTTTGTATCAGGAAGCACACATGATGTAGACGTGCAGGAGGGTGTGCACAGGGCTGGTACAAACACTGTGCGGTTTTATATAAAGGACCTGAGCATCTGTGGGGACTTGGTATCATCTCAGGGGATCCTGGAACCAATCTACAGATACTAAGCATACTCATCCTTAGGAGTGTCAGCACTCTTGGATTTAGTCAGCTCTCTTGGATTCGGGGCGTATGGTTTGCTTATTTCCATTCATTTTATACTATTAACATAAATGAACACAAATAAATGCCCATGTGTAGCAAATTTGAAGGAGCTGCAAGCAGCTGTTTTTTAACTTTTGTTGACTCATCCTTTTCCATCCTCTCCACCCTGTCCCACATTAGGTATTCATGGGTGTGACTGTGCTAGGACATTTCTTCCTTTAGGCAGGACAATGTTTCTTGAAAGGATACAAGACACCCCAAACGTTGACAACCTACTTTTGTCTCTGAGGCTCCCCAATGAAGGTTTATGAAGACCATAACATGTGTGAGAGCTGGTAGCTATGTGAGAACTTACCACAAATCATGGCCCCACAGGTGGGCTGAAGCAGGGAGGGATGAGAAGAGTGAAAAGGAGATCCCAAACTAGAAAAGTATGGAGGATGGGCACTCCTCTGGGGTAAGCAGTAGAAGGAAGGTGCATGTGTTACTGGAGTGAGAGTAGAGAGATGGGCGGGAGATCCTAGGAGTGAACCCCTGGGTATGCAAGGAAGAATTTGCCAAGAAGTATTCCCAGAGCATACCAGGTATTTCCTACATGCCCTCCAAGTAAGTAGCCTCAACATCTCCATTTCTCTGTCACTTTGGGACTTACTGCTCTCCCTTCATTGCTGTGGGATGGTCTGTATGTCAAATGTGTTGCTCTGATTGGTCAATAAATAAAACACTGATTGGCCAGTAGCCAGGCAGGAAGTATAGGCGGGACTAACAGAGAGGAGAATTGAGAGAACAGGAAGGCGGAAGGAGACACTGCCAGCCGCCACCATGACAAGCAGCATGTGAAGATGTCAGTAAGCCACGAGCCACATGGCATGGTATAGATTTATAGAAATGGATTAATTTAAGATGTAAGAACTAGATAGCTAGAAGCCTGAGCCATTAGGCCAAACAGTTTAAATAATATAAGCATTTGTGTGTTTCTTTTATAAGTGGGCTGTCGGACTGCCGGGGTTTGGTGGGACCCGGAGAGAAAACTCTTCAGCTACACTTCATCTCTGTGAGAGTAAATGGATTCTGGAGAGTTTCTCGCCAGGACCTCAGAACATCTCTAATGTGACAGCACATGGTTGGATAGAGCTCACAAAGGAAGCTCTAAGAGGCTTAAGGTAGGGGGCCTTTCAAGAGAGAGTATAGAGAAGGTACAAGAGCAAGAGATTGTCACACCAATACTTAGCAGGAAGGAACTAAAGCATTGGTCCCAGGGACAGAAAGATCCTTGGCATGGCCTACAGCAATATTTCTGATCTCTTTCCATGTCTCTCACACAGAGAGTCTGGGCCATCTCTTGCCCCTAAAGAGGACTTGGGTCCATATAAACAGACTGAGATATATAACCTTGGGAAAACCTGGGTGGGAAGGGAAATTTAGATAGATATGAAAACTGTCCCTGGGCCTTTCAATACCAAAGTCATGAACTTCTGATGAGCTTTGGTTATTGATCATCAACCATCATCTCTAGATAGACACTTGCTTGATTCTTGTCCCACCCTGGATTTTATCATTCAGTTCATCCTCCACAATCCTCACTACCATGCTTATGATGTTTTTGGAAAAACTTATGCCACATAGCATGCTAAGGTATACATACTTTCTGCCAGAAGAGAGCTTAAATTTCTCAACCCTATAGAAGTAGAAAGATTGGCTGAATCCAAGTTAGAGATGATAATATTGAGTAGTCTAGTGCTTGGATTTTTTTTTTAAGATTCCCTGGAACAAAATGTACCATACCAATCCTGGACATGATGGAGTTGGTGCCCTGTTCAACCAACTGTGGTGGTTTGAATGAGAATGGCCCCCATAGGCTCATATATTTAGATGCTTGGTTCCCAGTTGGAATTGTTTGAGAAGAATCAGAAGGTATTGCGTTGTTAGAAGAGGTGTGTCACTGGGAATGGGCTTTGAGGTTTCAAAAGCTCATGACATTCCCAGTCTCTTTCTGTCTCTGTCTCTCCCTCCCCCTCTCTGCCTTTTACCATTGGATGAGCATGTAAAGCCCTCATCCACTGCTCCAGCACTATGCCTGCCTACCCATTGCCATGCTTCCCACCCCAATAATCATGAGCTCACCCTTCAAAACTGTAAGTAAATCCTCAATTAAATGCTTTCTTTTGTAAGTTGCCTTGGTCATGGTGTCTCTTCACCACAACAGAAGAGTAACTAAGACACAAACCATCCTTTTCTCCCTGCAAATACTTCCTTTTCGCTACAGACTGGTGGATTTTGGTCCTCTGGTGTGGTAGGATGGGTGCTGGGAAGATCTCTCCTCTTTGTGGCATGAGCTGAGCAATTGTAGCCAGGCTCCAAGCTAAAAGTCACTAAGCCAACCAGTGTGCCTGCTCCCTGATGCTTCCTAGGACAGGACATCTGCTCTCATCCTCAACCTTGGAAGCCCTACGGATGAATTGGAAACATGGCTTTTAGAATAATCCCACTAAGGTTGAATTCAGCACTAGAAGAGTCTGGCCCACAGGAGTCACTGGATAAACACCTGGTGAATGGAATTCAGGCTCTGTACACACTGTGATGTTGCATAGTTTCTAAATGCCTCAACTTTCTCACCTATAAGTGGATAGAGCTGGGAGGTTTGAAGAAGGTAAGTTTTATCTATGGGCTCAGCGGAGGGTCTGGCACAGAGACCCAGAAGTGTTACAGAAAGTGGGGTTTCTGAAGCACTGACTAGCAAAATAATGAAATGCTTTTGTGCGATGCCAATGATGTAATACTGAGTACTTTCTAAGGGTCAAGCATCCCTTATCCCTATTAATCTTCAAAACATGGCGTGGTTGGTAAATGCCATCAGCACACTCTCCCACTTGACACAGGCAAGAGTACTGAGGTTTGAAAGTGGTCAGAGCATGGTGTGGCCCGGCAACAGAAGGAAAGACGGATCTGCAAAGTAGGCAAGCTAGCCCAACTCTCCATGAGTATCTGCCATAGTACAGAGATTCTAGGAACACTTTGCTGCAGATGCCCAGTGATGGGCCTAGCAAAGTCTTGCAAGGCTCAGACAAAGCCAGAATGAAGCAAGAGAAGGTAAAATGCTCCCCACCCCCATAAAAGGTGCTATGGTCAGGTTGGCTGGATCTCTCTAGTTCTAGATATGCTTAAAGTGTTTTGCGACCACCAGGCAGCCACCGTGACAGGCTAGATTGGGCATGTCTGGTCACAGGTTTCTAAGAGACACAGATGGACCCATTTGTCTGGCCTGTCTTTTTTTTTTCCCCTCTTAGAAATCCAGATCATATAACTGTTGGGAAGCTCATACACCTTTTGAAGTCACTGTGTTCAGAGAATAAAACACATGTACTCTAAGCCACTGGGCCTTCATTATGGGGGAAAAGCAGTTGGATAGTTTGGCTACTAACCGTTTTTTGGCATTTTTTTTAGCCAAATAATGAGGCACCCGTGGAAATGCAGCAGCAACGAAAGGAAGGATTCTGGGAAAACGGAAAGTTTCATCCAAGATAAGAAAGCCATACAGCTCTTATTAGACGTTCTGTTCTGTCAAGGAGGCCCCCTGGCTTTAATAAAACCTCATTTTCCCTGTAAATTCTCCCATGTGGTAGGGGGCCAGGGTTTAATGGGGATATAAGAGATGATTCCAACCTGAGGCTCAGGTGGCGGGGGCCGTCCCACAGCTCAGCAGCTGGGATTGATTGCGGAGTCGCCTGCCCAGCAGCAGGCAGTCATTGCCCATCAGAGAACAATCATGAGACAGTCCAGGCTGACCTGGGCCCAGTGAAGATGGCAGCTTGGCTCCCGTTATTCATTCCTGAGCTAAGAAGCAAGCTCACCATGGTCTTCATTAAAAGTGGACCCAAGGAGTAAGTGCTGAGTTCCAACATGTGATTTATTAGGGGACATCTGCATTTGAAAGCTGCAGAGCCTTTAATCCATGCCTAACTCCTTAAGGCTCCCATTAGCACCCGGCCATTGTCTCCATTAGAAGCTGTTGATTTTGATGAATTCATTTCTCCTGTCATGAGCAATTCTATCTGGGGGGTCTCACTCTCAGTTCTGAGGGGGTGATCCACTGAGCCTTAATATTCCATGACAGGCACCTTCTCAAAACAAGGGGGATGTCACAAGGAGCTGCTGATAGATGCCAAGTCTGAGCCAGCGAGAGCTGGAGGGAAGTTGAGGGTTAGCAGCTGATAATTAGAAGTCACTGGTGGGTATCAGAATGCATCCATCAGAAATCCGTAGAGATAAACACACCCATAGCCATCGTGAGTTGTGGGAGCGATATTGGTTCTGGACTCTTCCTCCATTATTGCCAAAGGATCATCGCTTGCTAAACCCTTGAATTCTAAACATAGCTTCTAGGTATTCTACACTCCACACATACTAGCTGTGCTCCCAAGACAGAAAGAAATACTATGACTGGTGTAATGAATCTGGGTGAAGTCCCTGCAATAACATGGAGCACGTAGTTTTTAATCTAGCAATTATATATCAATGCAAAGAGACATACTTACTCCTAAATTCACCAAAGAAGATCTGTAGTGAAAAACTATAATGTAGGTGGCAGGTAGTCACCATGGCCATCTTTTCTGCCCTGAAACAAGCTCTCTGTCCATTTGGGGGGGGGAGGCAGGGAGAGTGGGAGTTAGGAAGAGATTTTGACAGCAAGTTTAAGTATGTGGGAGAAAAGCCTAGCAAAGAAAAGGTTGTCTCCCTGTCCATCCCAGATTGTCACAAGTCCTCTGATATAGGACAGCTCTGTTCCCCATTCCACATCAGTGTTTCCCAGTAGAGGCCTGGGTGGACTATGGTGTGAGAGCACCTGGTCAGATAGGGACTCAGGGTGGGGGTGGGGGCTTCCCGGGGCCCATGTGATAGGTGTGTTATCTTTGGTGTCATCTCCTTACCTTTCAATGTTCTCCAAGGTCCTTGGGAGCAGCTCACCCTCCGTTCTGTCCTGACCCAACTCTTAGAAGGATTTCATACAGCATGGTTAAACTCAGTGACACTCTCTTTGGGGTCAAGATGTCTGGTATCCCCCTTATAGTAGAAAAACCCCTGGACACTGAAGGACAATGACACACAGACTAGGCTCTTTGGCACCTCACTGCATTAATCAAAAACAAATTACCTGCAGTTCCCACAGTTCCTTTAACTTAGGATTTCTGGACTTTAAGAGGGTGTCAAAGCTCACCCACACAAGTAACAGAAGCATTTCATTCATCATTTTCATCAGGGCAGTCAATAAGCCACATTAGGTATGCTACATATTATTAAATGGGCTGTGTGTTAAGTGACTTTGCTCCACTGCAGTCTATAAGGTAAGTGTTCTGAGTAGGTTTAAGTGGCGAGGCTAAGCCAGGGGAGTTGACAGGTTAGTTAAAAATGAATGCATTTTGAGACTCATGATCTGTTGAGCTTACAACAGAACTTAACTCCTCTAGAAGTTGAGGAGTGTCTATACCTCCTCAATGCATATTTAGTACATGGCACCACTCCAAGGCAAACATGGCTGCCCAACACAGAATCCAGTAAGAATGGTGGACAGTGGATTAAATAAATACAGCACTGTCCAGTGTGGGCATGTTGGAAGGCCCAGCAGAACAGAAAGGATTTGGTCTGCTCAGGGCTGGGAAGGATCAAATAGATCAAAGACAGCTTCCCATGGGAGGTAATGTCTGAATCAAGAAGGAATTGCTAGGATGGGTAAGAGGATGGCGAAAGATGCTGTGGACAGCGGATATGCCGTGTTTGCTTAGGGAGGTGGGAATAGCACCATATTCTGGCTAAACAGAGTGTAGTTTAGAGGCGGCGAGGTGTAGGTATAGAGTGAAGGTGGAACTCACGTGAGATTCAGAAAGAAAAACAGTTAATGAAATGAAGGAGAGCAGAACATTCCCTCCTTCCAGTTCATGGAATCCTGGGTGAAAAGGGGGTGAACAGGGCCAGCAAGATGGCTTAGTAAAGACACATACTGTCAGGGATAACAGCCGACGAATGTTCCCCAGGCCTCACATGGTGGAAGGAGAGTCCCCAGAGCTGTCCTCTGACACATGTGCACACACACATGCACAATGAATAATAACTACATTTATGAACTAGAATTTTTCTAGCGTGGGCAAACAGTGGGGTCTGAATCTCAGCTCCCTGGGTGTGATCTCAGACAATGTCTGGGCAACAACAGAGCCTTAGCTTCCAATCTGCAAAACAAAGATGCCCACCCCACAGTGCCTGAGTCTCGTTCTGCTGTGAAAATCAAATGTGGACAGGGCTCGACAAGCCAATTACTGCTGCTTTGAAAACTGAAGTGAGTGGGAAGCTACAGGAAGGTGCTCTCCATCATCAGCCGGTGTGTCCACACGGCCCCCGGGACTAGGCAAACTTTGCTAAAGAATCTTGGGAGTTTATATGCTACAAAGAAATGACCCATCACTTCGCTAATGAAAAGCACAACCAGCCAAGGAAGGACACAGGAAGGGAGGATGCTCCTCTCTACATTTGCTGCACTCTGTGCAGGGGCTTGATGCTAAATAAGGCCCAGTACCCACTGCTTCCTAAGCAAGGAGCTGTTTCTCCCCATTTACACTCTACTCAGCTTTCCCAAACACTTTCCCTTAAAGGATGTATTTTGAGGGTCCTTCAAAACTTCAAGAATAAAACCAACAATATTAGGCAAGGCACTTATAGCAAGAAATAGCCACAAGAAAAATAAATGTAGCTGTTAAATTTCTGCTGCCAAGAAGAGACTTAGTCCATGATAACCATTCCTCGGGGGTTGGTCAACCACTGGTAAGGCAGAAGAGATGTCCCCCAGCCCTCCAGCGGTTCTATCATGCAAGGGGGCCAGCACCCATCACCTTTAATTCCACCCATTCAGTCTTCCCTGTGACTTTGGTCAAGATTTGGAATCAGAAGAAATTGTCCCCAAGAATGTTCTAGAAAGGACACAGTCTGAGCATAAGCTAATGTAGTTCACCTACCCTGAAGCGTCCAGATGCTTGCCTGTGTCGCTCTGTTCTCATGTCCACCTGTGTGGAAGCAGGCCGATTGCCTCCCTGCGAGCAGTGTGGGTGCCTTTGGCAATGCTTGTTTATGAAAGTTCTCTGGCTGCATCGCTCTCTCTTCATCAAACATGAATGCTAGCAAAAACTTCTCTGTGAGCCTCATGAATTTTGTAAAAAACAAAACACAGAGGGAAAACCTACACTATATTCCCCAGATATTCTCTACGAGACAATTGCCTGCTCGCATGCTCGCTCTCTCTCTCTCTCTCTCTCTCTCTCTCTCTCTCTCTCTCTCTCTCTCTCTCCTCCCTCTCCTGCTATTTAGAAAAAGCTGTTGAATATGAAATATTTATGCTATAAAATAGCTTACTAGCCTTGCTTACTGGGACCCAGCTGGAAAAGAACCAGATCCCCAAATAAATAAATTCTCTCATCTTCCTACCCAAATTGCTTCAAATGATCTCAATCCTGAGGATCATTTTCCTAAGCCAATGCCCTTTGCTTCCTGCCATAGACTCTCAGAGGACAGTGCAGGCAGAGTGTGCTCTCTGAGAGGTCCAGAGCTCCCCCACCCAGGCTTCCTCAAGTTCCAAAAGGAGGAGAAAAGGAAAAGGAGGATAGAAGAGTGGGAAAAAACACTCCCTCTGACAGGTTGGAAAATTGAGGTTCAAGGCTGGTGATGGAGCATCGTAGTTAGAACGGTACCTAGCATGTATAAGGCACTGAATTAGAAAACCAGCACCTTCTTCCTCATTTCATCATTGGAGCATGCCACATAGTAAGTTCAAGGCCAGCTGAGATACATGAGACCACGTCAAAAAATCAATCAATCAATCAATCAATCAATCAATGAAAAAGAAAGTTGAGGTGACCAACTCAATTCCTTCTCCGTATCCTTTTCATACATCTTGCTGGGCAGCACCCAGAAATGGGCACAGCCTGGGGTGCAGCCTCTTGTCCCCCACCGTATCCACAGTGTCTGCAGCATCAGCCTCTCTCCCTTCTGATACCCACGGAGGGTCTGTCCGCCCCCGCCCCTCAGCTCTTCACTATCTATCAGGGAAGGCCGTTTGATTTCCTAACTTCCGTTAGGGCCACCAGCATGCACAACACAGCCATTCTGCTTTCTACTTGAGAAGCACTTCGCTCTCCAGGAGCCTTCTGTGAGCAGGAAGAGGCGCTGCCAGTGAAGATTGGAGTAGGGGAGGCCTGGGGCTGAGTGGAGCAAAGAAAGGAGGCGATGTCTCCACAGAAGTGTCCTTTCCCACAACACAACAATGCCATCTTGGATGGGACAAAAGAAAAACACACCACCTGGGCCGTGTAAAGGGCCACTGGATGTGGAGAGGAGGCGGCCCAGGCTGCGGTGTGAGAGCTGCCTGGGGTGCCTTTGAAGTAATCCTACTTGTGCTAATGCAGTGTTCCTCTCTGACTATCAGGAGACGGGGCGGGTGTGGCATCTTGGAGACTCCACCTCACCCACACCACATTATGTGCTCCTGCAAAAGCTCTCTTTAGGCTCCCCATTAATGGTGTTTCTATAAGAAACATCTACGTGAGTCTCAGCAGTCCTGAGGGTGCCGGAAGTGGTATAAATCGTTACAGACTCACTGCCTCATACAGTGGAAGTGGTTTTTCTCTCCTGTGCCACCTGGCTGCTGTTCTGAAGCCACAAAGATGGTTACTGTTACCATTTCAGAATTGGGGATGCAGAGAGCAGAGTGGAGTATCTCGATCAAGGCTCTTCCTTCATAGAGAATAGCCAAGGCAAATGTTAACTTGGGCGAGTGAGCTGACTTCTTTGTGTCTCAGAAATTGTGTCTATAAAATAATGTCTAACTGGACATAGTGGCTCACCCCTGTAATTCCAGCACTTGGGAAACCAAGGCATGAAGACTGTCATGAGTTGGAGGCCAGCCTGAACTATATGGTGCATCCCAGGTCAGCCTGGACTACAGAATGAGACTTTGTCTCAAAAATGCAAAATAAAATGGTGTTTAAAGAAAGAAAATGAGGATGATTTCCATTATAGAGCCATCCCTGCCACTTCTGATAGTGTTTGAACCTCTAAGTTTGGAATTCTGTTCATAACAGCATTACTTGTTGAGATTTAGTTTACTTTAAACCAATACGGTAGCCAATACAATCCTGAGATGGGCACCTATCCTCTGGTCTGAAAGTCCTGATGTGAGCACTCTTTATCTTGTTCATTACAGATATCCATACCATTTGGTGCCAACATTCTCTGTTACTAGAACTGCCAGATGTCTGGGCTGCAGGTCAGCGACAGCTTGGTTGATATGTCCTGGCATTTGTAAAACCCCAGAAAGGGAAAATGCTAATGGAGACAGCATCTCAAAACCTTGTTTAAAAAAATGCTACTCTAGCATCTATGGCTTTTTCCTCTGGTATCCCCTGGACTTTGTGCAGACCTCCATTCTCCATGGAAGCCTTTGCTCTGAGTTTTCTGTGTACTGTATGCTTTTATAGACACCTTCTTCTCTCAACTGTGGGATCTCTTAGAATAGAGGCTATGCATCTTCTCTGATAAATACCCAGCAACAAGCTTAGTCAGCATCTGTCAAATCAAGTTTTCTGGAAGGAAAGAACCAACTTGTAATGAAGACACAGTCTTGCCCAAGGTCACAAACCACCAGTGACAAAACAATAGAATAGCTCAGGCTCCAGAACCCTGGGATGTAGCTCATCCAGTGACAGCTGATTTCATAAGCAATGAAAGACGCTATCTAAATGATTAGCTTGCTTAGTCTCTCCATTATCCCCAGATCTCAAGACCTTTGCGGGTAGAGACTAGGTATTTCATTCAAGTCTGATGCTTACTACTGGCTGACATGGTCTTAGACCCAGCCACCACCCTCTTACCTCCTTGCCCTCACACTCTGAGGCAGAGTTCACTGAGTAATGCGTAAGTCCTGGCTGACTTATGGTTGAGGATTGGGCAGAAGTCACTGAAACTGGCCCCAGATGGGATTCCAGGAGTAAAAGCAGCCCATCCTCTTGGGACTTCTGGGAACTACAGATAACTTTTTTAATGAACCAAAATACCAAAGAAAAAAAACCCTCCTGACAGTTGTTATCCATTGCTCAACTCCCCATAGAGAGGTGCCTGTGGAATTTGCTGAGCTGCGGTCATGTGTGAAGGGCAGCACCAGGCCCCATGGTGATAAGGAGGAGGCATATTTATCTAGCACGCCTCCCCCAGAGAGCTTGTTTTTCCTCCATTGCCATAGTGCGGCCCTCTTGGCTCAATCCCTGGTGCCTAGCAGAGATGGGTGGTATCACAGAAACTGCCCAGAGGTGTGCAATGATCCACAGAGGGAGCAGATAAGGAGTGATCCTACATATCCTGGGCTGAGGCTCAAGTGTGGACAGCTGTCAGAGTCAAAAAGTTTCATAATCCTGATTTTAAACAACCTGGCTGCATTCCAGGATCCCAGGAAATAGACAGTGTTCCACCCTGGGAAGGTAGACAAGGAAAAAGGATAGGTTTAAGTACCAAAGTCAAGATATTGTACACACACACACACACACACACACACACACACACACTTTGCACCCTTCTCCTCCCCTGCGCACGTGTGTGTGTGTGTGTGTGTGTGTGTGTGTGTGTGTGTGTGTGTAGACTAGAGCATTTGAGACTGGGTCTAACTCTATAGTCCAAACTGGAACTCACAATGTAGCCCAAGCCAGCCTCAAACTCATGGTGATCCTCCTGCCTCAGCCTCCTTTCTACTTCAAGAACAGGCATGAGCCACCATGCCCAGCTAGAATTCTTGAATGTGTGTGTTTAACCAAGCCCCCAGGTGATGCTAAAGTGGCTGGCTCAGGAGCTATGCCTTAGGGGAAATGGTCTTGGTTCAACACCAGTAAATAAGGGGAGTGACTAGGCAGAACTCCCCACTGTCAAGGTGAAGGGCTGGGCAGGAGATCATGTTGCAAGGAGAGTTGTGGAAACAGACTTGAGTTTCTAAAATGGCTCCAAATCAGTTCCTCTCAGCAGCAAGGTAACTTTACCTGGCACAGCTTGTATTTATAATCCTTCCACACAGGGGGCTGGGGTAACTGCTGTATTCCAAGCATGTGCTGGGAATGGCACCTGCAATGGCAGGTTCCCATTAAGAGCTGGGTTGTTCAGCTTTTATCCTAGTTATTTAGGGAAAAAAACCTGAGACTCTGAGAGTCCTACAAAGTCTCACACTGGCAGGGGGAAAGCAAGGCAGGAATTAGAGTCACAGATGTAGACTTACTGAAGTAAGATATAAGGTGGGGAGAGGAGGTATACACCCTAATATGTCCCTCAGTTAGGAACTTGACACAATGTCCCCCAAGATGTTAAAAAAAAAAGAAAAAAGAAAAAAGAATTTAATGTTATCCCAAATGCAGTCTCATAGTCAAACACATTTGGAACACTATATGTAAGCAAAGAATCTATCAGTGTTTCAAAAAAAAAAATCTATCAGGAGGGGGGCTTTAGTTGGGGAGGGAGTTAAATACAGAAGAAGGAGGAAGGTGAGTAAATCAGAATGTCTGAAAAAAGTAATACAAGTGTGTTAGTGTATATAGTCTATATACATACACTATATCTATTTATCTATCTATCTAGAGTATATATATTATATATATACATATACACACTATATCTATCTATCTAGAGTATATATATATATATATATATATATATATATATATATATACACACACTCTATCTATGGATATATATATCTAACAAAAAAACTGACACTGGGCATGAGAAGCTTTCTTTTGGGTTGTTGGTCAGTGTTGTCAAAGACACTCCCAAAACATTGTAGGCTATTACTTTCACCTTTCGTTGACCCACAGATGTGAAAAGTAAGTCCCTATTGTTGAGCATACCATGCACTTTGGACACAGGGCCCAGAGGACTCAAGTTGGATCTGACCTGAAAGTTTCTTCCTGAACTTTCATGGTACCAGAAGGCACCATGCAAGCTTCCAAAGGAGGGAGGCAACCAATCGTCCTAGGCTGCTATGATAGCTATGAACCACAACAAAGACCAGCATGACATGTAACCCTAAGGTTACAGTAGTGACATACAGATCTTGGTAGTAACTCACAGTGCACTAATTGTAACTAAGGCCCACTTAACAGGAGAGAAATCATGCCTGGTACTGCAAGCCTAGCCTGGGGCAGTGAAGTCGTGGATCTTGGAGAAGAACCTCCAACAACCACTTTACTAAAACGGCATAATCCCTAACTACATTCTAAATACTTATCCTTATGCCCACAGATAAGTGTGGTCCTTCCCTTTAGTCAAGGAAACTTCTCTGTGTAACAGATGGAGACCATGACAGAAAACCACAACTCATCAAAATGCAGAGTTGTTAAGCCCAGTCCCAACAGATACATCTACAACACAACTCCACCTAAGGCTCAGAGACCACTGTGGAAGAGGGGACAGAAAGACGGTAAGAGCCAGAGGAAACGGGAGTTTTCTGTGAGATGGTGTCTCCCAGAAATATCGGATGCTATACCCAGGAAGTCTCACCAACATGGCTGCCTCAACAGGCCCTGAACAAGGATGACACCAATGGACTTGCTAACATAGCGGGAAGCTCAGGGGGCCTCAACCTTGGACTAAGAACGACAGGCAGCTAAGGAATGCTGAAATCAGCAGAAACAGTCTTCCCCAGGGAAGAACACACCAACTGGTTATCCAATACCAAATGGTCAGCTCTGAAAACATATGCATACAAGTGACATTGTAAGAATTGAGTGGGTAATATTTATATATTCACATACACACAAATACATACATATACGCACAGAGAGAAACAAACAATCAAAGAGAAAAAGGCCATGAATTTGAAAGAGAATAAGGGGTGTTTATAGGAGGGTTTCGGGGGGAGAAGAAAAAATGGGCAAGTGATATAATTATAACCTCAGAAAAATAAAAAACAGAATCAATTAGATTTTCAGATATTTTACTTAATATAAAAATTAAGTGTATAATGACTTTCAGAGAGGAGGCTTATAACATTTCTCAAATTGGATGAGAGGGCTGGGAGTGTACCTCTGTGGGTGATCACTTGCCCAGCATGCATGAATGAAGATTAGGATTCAAACTGTAACTGGGGGATTGGGGCAGACAGAGAGAGAGAGAGAGAGAGAGAGAGAGAGAGCGGAGAAAGAGATCTAAGCAGAGAATCATTTATAAACTATTTAATATCTAGTGACATAGTTGTAAAGAAAACAGCCTAGTAACCTTTGGCCTACGCATTAATAAAGTCAAGAATTTAACCACAAACCCACATTCCACTTCAAGACACATTCATACTTTGAAGTAAGCAGAGGAACCTTGTCTGGTGTAATCCAAATTGGATTAAAAGAGAAAACCACCTCCAGGTCCCAACAGCATTGACACAGATCTAAGGCCAGTTTCAAGAGCCCCGAGCAAGGCCCAGAGGTGGGCAGGTGGTCACAGAGCACTGGCGGACCCTTGCAACCTGCAACCTCCCAGGGCAGGAGCCAGAGGGGCTTGGCCATCACAGGAGCCACCTCCTCTATGTCTTCCATGGGTCTCCTAATTCCCTTCAGAACTTTTAGCCAGCCAGGGCTTTCTTGATCAATTGTTCACATTTCTATCTATTTGCCTTCTTCAAGGGAGATGAAAGAAAAGGAAAAGGCCACAAGCGGTGGGAATAGAAGGAAGCCACAGGCTCTCTGGGAGGCACAAGGGCAGACACTGGACGTGCTTTCTAATGCAACGTGGCATTTGTCCTTCTTTCTCTGAAGCCCCTGGAGAAAGCAGCTGCCAGAGAGCTAGGAGCACCACCAGTCTCCAGGGCCTGAACCACTGACCCAAGCTTGAACAGAGGCCCCTTAGGCTTGTTTGCCTTGCCTGCCTGGGTAATATTTGAGCAGCTGAGAAGCATGGTGTAAACACAGAAGCTCCGCATCATGCCAGCTTTTAGGAGCATCCTGCAGCATGTTCAGGCTCTTCTTGGATCAAAGGTGCTGGGCTGTTCAAACTCACCTGGAGGGACCCAAATGAGAACCATACAGAAGATCCACTCACTAGCCTCTCATGCTAAGCATGCATAGTCCACTTTGGCAAAGGGATGGAGTTTAAAATTGCTATGTGTGTGGCACTTCGCCAATGGAGATTGCTACAGCATCAGCTCATTAATAAAAGAGAGAGTACTGACGTGGTCTGCAATCATTGTTACTGCTATCAAAATGATCTGCAACGATACGCTGTCCTTTGTGTTAAAAAAACAATGCTGCTAACACAGTATAATAAGTGCTTATTTTCTATTGCACAAGGATCAGATATTGTCCAATCTACTTGTACTTTTGAGGGTGCTTGAAGTGTGTGAGCACTTGTGAGTGCATATATCTGGATGTGTGTACATCATATATATACACACATCCAAATACACATATACACAAATGTAGTTACATGTTATCATGATCATGTACTGTTTGGGGGTGTATGTGTATAAGTATCTTATCCATAGATAACTACGCAATTTTTTGTTTGGTTGGTTTTGCATGTGTATCTATGTGTTATGTGTATGCATGCTCTTGTGTGCACGTGTGTGTGCACATGGAGGCTCAAGGTTGAAGTTGGTTGCTCCTCCTTTACTCCCCTCCTTATTTTTTGAGGCAGGGACTCTCAGTTGAATCCAGAGCTAGCCAATAGATGAGTCTGGCTAGCCAGCTTGCTCTCAGGATCTCCTGTCTCTGATTTCCAGGTGCTCAAATTACAGAAAGGCCACCATGTGCATCCACCATCTATGTGGGGCTCTTAGGATCCAAACTCTAGTCCTCACACTTGCCACTGAATGATCTCCCCAGTCCCAGGGAATGAACCTTTTTAAGGGCAATTATTTTTCCCCTGCAGTCTTTCCCATCATCCTTAGTTTAAAACAAATATCTCAAATAAATGCTGTTGGGTATTCAACTCAGCCCAGAAGTGGGGGAGGGCTCGGGCTCCATTCACATTCCATCCCTCAAGTCCTATTTATGGTACATGTTATGGGACAGCTGAGCCACCAAGCAAATCCAGTGACCAATTCAGAAAAAGACTACCTCACTACTGAGTGAACTAGTCAGTTAGCTGTATACCTGGCATGGAGTGGGCACTGGACTTTTAAATGTCTTTGTTCTAAGACCCAGGATTTTTCTATATTTCTTACAAATTTTTCAGTTACAGAAGTAATAAATGTTCATTAAGGAAACTCTAGAAAAATATGGATGAATAGAAAAAAATTAATAAAGCAAATGTTGTCTCATTTTCCCAACACAGCTACAGTTAGCATTCTGGTAGATTTCTTTCTAGTTTTTACTTAGTGCATTATAGAAGGCTTTAATTGTATCATGTTTTTGCTTAATGTTATTTCATGAGACTCAGTTACAAGATTGGCCTTTAGAGACTAAATTTCCAGTGGCTGTGTAATATACAAAATCTATTTAACTATTCCCCTATAAATAGTATTTAAATCAATTTCAATTTTTAAAATGGGGTCACACTAGCCTGGAACTAACTCTGTAGCCCAAGCTGGCCTCAAACTGGCAATCCTCCTGACTCAGGTTTCCATGAGCTGAGATTATAGGCACATACCACCATGACCAGCATAATTTCAGTTTCTGGTTTCAGCTAAACAATGTTGAAATATGTGCCTAGGTGATTAAAATCCACAGTTGGTTCCTGCAGAAACCACCACTAGTTCAAAGGATTTGGCTGTTTGCAAGGCTCTTGCTAAATATTTGTGAATTGTTTTCTAAGAGTGTTACACTAGTTATAATTCCCACAGCCACGCTTCAATGCAAACAGAGCCAGTTTTGAAGTGCACCTCTGGGAATCATTTATCAACTGCTTATGATGTTGTTCGGCTCCATCAACGTCCCTGCTTTACCCGTCCCTCTGTACCTGCCGAGGGTCTGTGCCGAACCTCAATCCCGAGATGTAGGCCATCAGACAAGGGAGTGTCCACTCCAACAAAGTCTCCATCCGGGAAACTCATGTCCAGAGCAACCATGAGACAAGGTCCTTGGGTAACCTTCTGATCTAGTCATGTCTATAAGCGAGGAACACTTTAGCAAGGATGATGTCTCTGTATCCCATGGGAATTATCCTTGTTTAGTATGGTGGTTCTTAGCAGAGGAACAGATCTATAGCTTTCACTTGTACTCGGGTACTGTAGTCTCTAACTTTAGATTCTGTTTTCCTGAATTAAAAAAAAAAAAAAACCTTTTGCAGTGTTTTACTTTGTGCACAGTCATGTATGTCTATGCACAGGTGCTGTGCATGTGTGTGAGCACATGTGCCATGGCATGTGTGTGTAGGTCAGAGTTGGTTCTTTCTTTTGATCATGTGGATCCAGAAGATCCAACTCAGATCATCAAACTTGGTGGCTGGTGATCTGCGGAGCGATCTCACCAGCGCTTTTCTGCCCTCTCTTCCTATGTTCTTATTTTAATTTCTTTCCCGGGTACCTAGCAGAACTCAGGAGGGGAAATGACACCAAGTATTCTCACCTCCTTCACCACTCACTTCCCCAGCTTTCCTCATGGAGAATTCCAGAACTATGCCAGACACTGGCCATGCAGAAGATACTGCTAGCATGTGGTTACAACCAGACATAAGAACAAGAGACTAGACTAACATGGGGGTTGTTCCACTGTCCTAGGTGAGATTATAGCTTTTTCACTTTCGATTGGCCTCAGCATGCAAGTCTGCCCACCTGCCCTTAGAGGCTGGGGCGGTTGTGAGTCCTGAATTAGTTACTTAATGCTACCACAGTAAGTGGAGTGCTTTCATTCCCCGCCACAGTGTCCAGATGACTGGCCACAGATATGGTAACTTGAGCAGATGTCCCCATTTCTGAGGAAAGCAATAAGCCAAGTCAGAGACACCTGCATTCCAGCGAGGGAGTTGTCTAGTCTTACTGATGCTTGTCCTGGTAACACCAGAAAAGTTGGCTGGGTTCATACTCTGGTGTCCGAGTGGCTTGAGATGGGAACAAGGGACCCGTTATCTAACCAAACGAAGCATGGAGACAATGGCAGAATCCCTTCCCCTGCCCAAAGGACTCAGATGGCAAGATACGAGCCATGATGCAAACCCAGGATCATGCTGAGGTGGATGCCGGCTTGTCTGTTTCCATTTTTCAGTATCCAAGGTCAACACCACTCTAAGTTCATACGACTTTGAAGTTCTCGGTGGGCTTCACAGCTGGAGAACAGGCCCATAGAGAAAATGTTGCTCAGTGGAACTTGGGGCTACCTGCCCCTGAGGGGAAGGGTAGGCAGAGCTCAGCATCAGTAATAAACAAGGTGATGGCTTCAAGTGTCTTTGTGGACTTGGGCCATGACACACAAAGGTGTCCCCAACCTCCCCCTCCTCCCTTGCATCCTGAAGTCCAGCCCATGTTGTGAGACTCCCTGACTATGGGACAGAGCTAATGAGGCCACTGCCACGGGCCAGATCCTGGATTGGCCAGGGAGTTTAGCATATGATCCTGGGTCTGTGTGTCACATCCAGCCCCAGGAACTGGCACGGACGCTTGGTGGTGGCCTGAGTCATAAACAGCAGGAGGAAACAACAAGAGGCTGATGACCACACAGCCTCTGAGGCCAGGTGGGCAGACGTGCATGCTGAGGCCAACCCAATGTGCAAAAGCTGTGTTCTTGCCTAGGACGGCAGAACACCCCCAAGTCAGTCCACTCCCATTTCCTTGGGCCTGTTTGTAACCACATGCTAGCAATGGTTGACCCTCTTCCCTGGAAGAAAACTTTAGAAGCACACCATATCTAGAATCTCTTTTTACATAAAAGGGGGAAAATATGGGTACTTACACACATGTGCATGTATATACAAAGGCACGTGCACGCACGCACGCACGCGCGCGCGCATGCGCGCGCGCGCGCACGCACACACACACTTTCTCAATGACAAGTCCTCCTATTGACCAAACCTGACACTTCATTCACAAATTGTACAAACTGGGAAATGAAGCAGCTTCGGGTCATCCAATAAATCATAAGCCCACATCAAAATCTAACCACTCAACTAAGTCTGGGCCCGACCCAAATCATCCTTTTTGAACACTGGAATGGCTGATTTCCAAATGATGCTCACATCATTCAGAACATAGTTACTCAACACTGATCTCTTTACTCTCTGAGTTATTATCCTTTAATTAGCATTTAGTAAAAATGGTGAGAGCGTCTATGAAGCAGCTCTACATGGGGGATTCCCACAGTGGTATACAACTACAGTCCCAGCATTTGGGAGACTGGGGTGGGGGCTCATGAGGTGAAGGTCAGCCTGGACTATATAGTGAGATTCAGTCT